>JACCGJ010007179.1:0-17658 GCA_013407085.1 Atriophallophorus winterbourni
ACTGGCCAAGCGGCATGCCATGTATAATATTTGCAAGTACGTCTTGTGGAATGGGAAGTAAATTACTATATTCAGATTACCAAAGATGTTGTTTGTTCTACTTCGTTAGGGAATTTCAAGATTGGATTCGGCACTGCGTGGCCTTTTTTATTTACTAATTTTTATCCATAATTGAACACTAGATTTGTTCTTCTTGAAGTCTTTAGAACGCAGCTAACAAAACTCTCCACATATTAGTGAGGACAGTTTTTGTTGAATTCCAGATTACACTCTTACGAGAAGAATTTCGTAAAGGTATTGTTTCAAGTGGAAAATGATACGAATTTACCTTGCTAGATCGCTGATGAAGACTTATTTTGCAATTTATTTCATTCATCTCCCATTCCTTTGTGATTACGATATTACATATCTGCCTTTCATTACTGAACACAATTACCAAATTTCTCTTACATAATGGTTAAAGTTGAATATATGATTAAACGGAATAACTGCGCAAAATATACCCTGGATGTTCATGATGACGATCACGCCATCCAGTGTGATTGCTCTGATGCTCGGCAACACATGCGATGCATAAATAATTCCAAGTCGTTTTACGATTCTCAGACAGAACAAAAATAAGAGATTCTTCTTTTGCCTTACTTGTAAAGCAGGGCATCGACTGGAAAAATTGGCCGATAAACGCTGTAGAAAAATGCAAAAGTCCGTGGTTCATGACGAATCAATGAAACCTGAAACTTGCTGAGTACCTGCCTCAGAATACTACATACGCGGAGATAACAGTCAATGCGTGAACATCATCATTTTTGTATGTAGCTATTGTCACTCGACTGCTACGACTCGATTTTATACTGGAAACGGAAACCTCACCTTCTTGCACAAGTCCTAAGGATGTTCGGGTAGTGTTAAATGCGCCTCCATCTACAAAATCACACACTACCTCTTCCCGACAGCTCGTGAAACCACAACCTAACAACGCTGGGAAACTACCCACAGTTCCAAAGGCCAATCCACACAACATACAATCTCATACCATTGTATGTACACATGTGCCGGAAATTTTATCTTTGTTGCTTCCAAGCACGCAGGCAAGATGATATGCAACAGTGGCGAGTTCTATGTGTAAAGCTGCAACTTGATGTAAACGCGGGTTCTTTAGTACATATTTTTTAGGCGCCCAAACTCGTCTCATGTGGACGCCTCATGTCTACAAAAAATTACCATTGACCTCCCAGTGAAGGTTGAAGTAGTCTTGCTCTCGGCTCACCTTCTCCGAAATACAAAATTTATTGTGCGTATTTTTCACGACGTTCCTTGGCATCGAAGGCAGATGCAAAAGCAAGAAGCTTATGAATGTAAATCGGCGAACGATAAACGCAGCAATTTTGTTCACGGTGAACCTACACTTGAAAGTGATGATTGACTGAATTAACCTATAAAAAGCACCATTGTTGTCAGACATAGAGGTTACTGCCAAAGAACCGATAGGAAATCCATCATAATCCGACAGTCAAACTTTCGCACAGATAACCGCGCAGATGGTGACTAAAATAAATAAGTGATAGTCATGATAAGTGACTCCTCAACTTAACGGAAATTAGATAGGACTCAGAAAAACCTTTTCTGAAAAGACCGACTCAAATTATAAACCAAATTCAGCGGGTATAAACATTAGTGATATATGTACCAACGTGACTAACTCACGGGAAACGCTGTTCAAAACTAAGCAAAAACATAACCTAGTTGATAGGCATAAACTCTGTATTCAGATGAGAATGGCCGCAGTAACTCCCTTGTCAAAAGTTCGGCGAAAACGGTACCTGAATTCTACTCACGAAGATGGATAAATATTGTACTTCTAGGCGTTCCTGGAGATGCTGCTGAAGCACCTTCTAAAGAAACGTTTTAGCACGATCACAAACAGTGGAAACACCCAATTAGTATTAAAAAAGCCAAACTTTTGGATGCCTTAAGAATACCGTGGTCTGCCAACTATAGAGGACAATGTCCTAGCCCTCTGAAGCTAAGCGTCTTGACAAACGAAATGACCGATAGTATCACACTTCAATGGAAAGCTAAATAAAGAAAGCTACCCCTAAATCGTCAATTTTAAGTTGCACATGATAATAGCCGGAATAATGCGAACGGATAGTATCGACCCACCAACGCCTTGTGATGCAGTTCAAACTGAATATCATGTGATAGCTCCAAAATCCTTGAGCATTTAGACTTAACCTAGTCAGCCCATTGATAAACTTCCATGATTTGAAAACTACAAACTTTATAAGATGTTTATATTCAAATGCGCAAAATCTTTCGAATAAATTAGCGGAGTTAACCGAAATATGCCCGCACTACTCACCTGACATTATCGCCATGACAGAAACATGGTATTCTTCTTAATTGATTGAAACGAAGATATCCATTTCAAATATAAATTTGATAAGGAACAATCGAGAGAGAGAGGTGGTAGCAGTGTTGCTATTCATTATCATTATTCCCCCTAGTGGCGTCTAATAGAGAACACAGAATTCACCATGGAGGATACAATTTGGTGTTGTGTAACACCGAAGTCCGGTGAAGTTTGCATGCGTGGTGGGGTCTACTGGTCTCATTCAGCTACGACATTGTACAACGAAAGAATAATTTAAGTGTTTTGGCGCTTGACTCGCACTCAGCAAGCAACGATACTTATTATTGGTGATTTTAAACTGACTACTCTTTATCTCAGAGACGTTCACTACCTACAAACGATAGAAAATCGATTACGAGTGGTACTAGAATCAGCCATTTTATTCAAAGATTTATTCAACGATGATAAAACCATGTCTACGATTGCACGTGATTGCTAAGTAATAATGTGCTGTTTGAAAAATCAATGTCATGCCTCAGATCACTGCATTTTGAAGGTTTAAAACGCGTCCCAAAAGCATGCACAATACTAGCCAGCTTGTTCAATATAGACAGTTCATTCGTGGGCAATTCGTAGGGCAGTGCAAGAACATCAGCACAGTCCAAACTGAGAAGATTGTCGCATCGCAATATGTGAACTGTAGGAGCTGACGGCATCTATTACAAAATTGAACAGAAAAGGAGAAATCAGACATCCTTATCAAATGGGACTTGCGGTGGTGAATTTTGGCTAGTGGTCGTCGTAAACACTAACTCATTTTTCTGTATGATCATTAAATGCACGCAATATGTCAACGTACGTTTGCGGAACAAATATAGCAGCGAGCCCAGCAAAATTGAATCGCTGCATGGATTCGATAATAATTTGATTTCTAAATCACTATGAGTATGTTTGCTACCCGCCCAGGATTATACTTCTTTAATTAGGGCAATAAATCCGTTGCAGGTGGCCAGCTAAGTTGTTCTTGAAAATTTTCGGTTCAGCGTAAGAGGCGGCGAATCTGAATAGTGATACGAGTACCGTCTAAATCAACAGTAGTCTCACTCTTTCATTTGTTGCAGTTGTTAGAATTTATTTAGCCACCATTGTTCTCAGTCTAGTCTGAAGCTTCGTTTAAGTAAATTCCAAACGCGTCCACGTGCTCTATTGTGTTCGAGACCAGAAGGTATTTGGCGGTGCTTATGAACAATTTTCAACGAGCACTGTAAAATCCAGTGAGATTGATTAAATAGTCTTACAGGCAATTATTGCGCCGTCATGCATAATTCCCACTATCGTGTTTCATTTTTCATCGGCAATTGCACACAGAGCCACTGTGATTGCATTACTCAAGGCGGTTCGATGAATTGCTTGCACTGCATTCTGAGCAAAATGTCTGTCCGCAATGAGTTAGCCATTAGGAAAGTTTGTGACTGAGAACTTTAACGGGAACATATATCGCACAAGATAATGTTGAGTATCTATGCAAGATTTTCAACAGGAGCCACCGTCCTCAATTCAACATTTTTAACTATTTACTTTGCGCAATATGGTTGATTTATGCCGGAGGTTGGATTCCATCCGGTGAGCGCAGTGTGGCACATTGACAACTTTTATGCCAAAAGGAAGAACTGCTCATGGATAATTGAGATAGACCATAAAATTGTATAAAAGGTTCACCATTTTCTGTACGTTGACCTTCAAGTCCAAATGTATCACCTATAATGATTTAGGCATATCTAAGCAACCCAGTCTGGCATTCATGTCTTTCGCCTAGATAAAAAATATTTGAGATTTCTGCACGTTGCTAATGAGCGAATATATCGTCGTAAACAACATACTTCTTGTCTTCAGAATTAGTTTTTGTCAGGGCGTAAGTTGTTACTATACACAAGCATCTCTGATGAAGAGATTCTGACTTGTTTCTAATATAAATGGCTTGTCTAACTGCCCACATCCTGCTATTGTAAGGTATATTACTAGTTGAGCGGGATTTGTCACGTGAATTGCTAGAAGTATATTGGTTGAAAGCGAACGTTAAAGTGTCAGAAACACCTTACCGAGTAGTGTTGTTTTCCATTACCCGCCCTGCTGTATGCAACAGAATAGTATACCCTGTTTATCTTCAAGTTTCAAGACTTATGGTGAATAAAGCAAATAGCTGTGCAATACCATAGAATATATGTATGAAAGTTGAACAAATCCTTAATTTAATGTAATCGTCAGTATGCTTCAATGAAGGAGCAAAATTAATGTTGCGACATGGAGAGTGGAAATTTCCACCGAAAATATATATTTTGGCTTTTTGTTCTTCCAAGTATGCGGCGTGAGAAGGAATAACTAATGGATTTTAGTAAACTGGGGCCAACACAGTATTATTCAACATAAAAGATCGTAACATTTGTTTAAAGATCCTGCCGTTTGATGTGGAAACAATTTCTGGCTGTAAGCTGTTCCTCAAAAAGCATACACGGACTGCATAAATGTTGCAGCGACAGTTTAATCAGCAATGTGAGATTTGAAGGGTCAGATTGTGACTGCTGATCGGGAGATTGGAACCAATTGTAAAAAGTTGACCCCGTATGGTTTATTAGGTATATCAGGATTAGGTATGCACGGATGCGTCTGCGCTCTAGGTTACACAATCCAAGTCTAGTTAGTCGCTGCTCAAAGGGTAGATTATGCAATCCAGTAACCATTTTAGTTGCCTTCTGATAAATCCTTTTAAGGAGCGAGATGTCTTTTTCCATTCATGGTGTCCAATCTTGTACTGTTTAGTCCATAACTGGATGCATGTATGCATTTAGTATCTATGACGATGTGTGCGGTGAAAAACGTCCGAAAATTCGTCTGAGTAAGCTGCATGTACGCATATGGACGGCCTCGTACAGCAGGCTGTTTTTTTTAAAATTTCCGCACAGCCAGATACTAAAATCTGGCTTCGTTACACTCCACTCAGGAGTTTGGCAGACAAATATGTATGACAAATAGTAGGGTTTCCCAACTTGCGTCAATTTTCCATGGCGTAATTTGAGTCGTACCTCCGATGTACTCATTGTATATAACTAATTCTCTAATTTTCATTTAAACCTTAATCCTGTGGTGTAGTCAAGAATACACTGATTTTAGAATCCTTGAACAGATGCAAACATTTTTGTAACAAGCGGTTCAGTTTCGGCGATGGTTTTCACTTAATATAAATGTGTCTCACTCATATTAATATGGGTTTTATTGGTGATTATAATTTATAAAGAGAAAGAAAATTTGCATTAAGTGGATGTTCTGGAATAGATGTTGAATTTTTACTGCAAATCTACTGATGCGATATGCTAACAGATAAAAAACTAAAATAGTTCATTCAGCATTGTAGCTCACTATGAATTCGTCCTTGTACAAAGATGCTCAAACAAAGTCTAGCAATCATCAGCAATTATAACTGCAATGTGATAAATTCGCTTGATTAACGTAATGTACTAATAAATATTGAGCCTAGGAAGAAGGCGTTTAAGTAAGTTATTAGCATCATGCTTCTTTGAAGTTTACATCAAAGCACAGCTAAGGAAGTCAACAGACCTTAAATTGTGTCATACGCTTATCGACGTGGAAGGTAAATCCAAAATAATTCATTCCAGATATTACACGAGGCGCCTTTATCGTGTATTTCCAGCTCCTTAATACTGGATCCCATTCACTTGCAAACTATGTCAATTTAAACAAACTTCAGCTCACATGCAAAACGATCCCAAATTTGCGTTCACGTTGTGAAAAATGATAACACTGATTCACCCATAATTTAAAAATAATTCCAACCAAATTTAAATTTTAACGCTGATGCCTAGAACTTAATTTATTCTCGTCCATCCAACTTTCTATTCCTTTTGAATGATTGAATTAGGCACATGATGAAGGTGATGTGGTACACGATTTCTAAAACGGCATTTCCAGAGCATTCGATGAAATCAATGATGACCTTTTAATCAGAACACTTGAAGCTTATGCATTAACTGAAATGTTGCTAACTTTAATAAGGGAATATCTTGCTGCTAGACACTTCTAATTTCGCGTTTGCATTACACTTTGGGAAAGAATAGTTATCACAAGTGGAGTTCCGGATGGCTATATGCTTGGACTTCTTCTCTTCTTGGTATATATGGAAGGTGTATTTGAGAATTGTAATTTGAAGCAATTTTGTTGAGGCGTGATAGATCACTTGACTGTATGGCATTACAGCATTACAAATTATACCGTTGGTAACGGACACATGATTTACCTTTTGATCTGTCAAAATGCTGCGGCTTGCCAAATAACTGCACCACATGTATCAGCTTGGCGTGCAAGATTTCGTCTGGAGTACTGCAGAAAAAGTTATGTTTGCCGTGTAACCTGAAGCCCGGACAGCATTGCTACAAAATTCCCTGATAGAGCCTGTCTTATTTTCAGTCTACTGAAATGTATATTCCTGCGTTTCACGCTCGACACTTCGCCCCGGGTAGTTAACACATATTTACGTCGTGTTTTATAATATACAATCCAAGCATGTGCTCCGGAAAGACCGTTAATTCACTATCAGGATTTATCAACGTACGATCAGGTTGGTGTCATGTTACAAAACTTCGCATTTCCAAGAGTAAATTTCAAAAACTAAAGACACATGATCTAACCAAACGAAGCATAAGAAATGACCATATCTTGGTATCGAAAATTATTCACGATCAATATGATCCACTCAAACAAATTATTAATGCCAAGAGTTCTTTCTCAAACACGCAAACATTCAAAGGCTTTGAGCCTTTGAGCCTTCTCTACTGATTATTTGCCCTATATTTTCCTTGGTCATAAATTGATTAACTGGAAACGTCTTTCCGGAACAAATCATACGCTCAGAATATGTTGTGGATTGAAATTCAATGCTAATTTATTTCTATATATAGATATATTCTCTAATTTCCGTCATTCTGAGCGAATATATAATAGTGGTGATCAAACTATCATCAGACAATCATGAGCATGTTTGAACATTTATTGATTGGTTTCACCGATACAAAGTCCAACCTAATTGTACTTGATTCCCGGTTGCGAAATTCGCAGTATACTGATGCATCCAACAAAAATCAACGAGCCATTTAATGAAGAATGTTTACTGGTACATAATCGGTAAGTTTGGGCAGTTGTTTTCCTTCTGTTCGGAAATTTAGTAGTTTAAATTGACAGAAAAATTGTGTATTCCGCAAAAATAGATTTATGTAATTTATTCTATTATATCATCTAATCGATTACTAATAGCAGTAGAACTTCTCGTACTGCGATTTATTCATTCATAGATTTATTCATAGATTATATGCAGGTAAAAAGCTATGCTTTACAAGACCCACAAAAATGTACATTGGGTCGGATGGTAAAAAATATCAAAATATTTAAGATTATTGTCAAAAATAGAAATATACTTGTCCATGTGGATATCTAGTGATTTCTTGAAAACTTCAACGGTTCCAGATTGTACCACATGAGTGGGCAAACTGTTCCACAGTTGCACATTGCGAACGGAAAATGCATATTTGCGGCAGTTCAACCTGCTATGCTGTAGGTAAAGTTTCGATTGGTCACCTCGCAGATGTGTGTTATGGGAAAGATGAAACAAATGACCGCAAGGATGATCTGTTTGATTAAGCACTGTCCAAATGGATATAAGTGCTCCTCGTTTCCGTCTGTATTGAGCCGAATGCAAATTCAATAATTTAAGTCGCGTTTCGTATGGATAATTTGATAGCCCCAGGACGAGCTTTGTCGCTCTGCGCTGTGGATTTTCTAATAACAGGATATATTTCTTCAACCAAGTGTCACATACCAGTATAGCATATTCAACATGAGGACGGATTACGTTGAAATCAATTTGCAGGCAATATTGGGGTCAAACGAACCTAGGACTCTTCCAAGGAGACCCAAGTTGTTTTCAGCTTCGCAGGCAGCCAGTTGACATTGCATTGAGTTTCCTAAGTGTGATTGGATAATCACACCTAAATCTTTTTCGGAGGAGGCGGGTTTAATAACAGTGCGACCAAGATAATATTCTTTGCTCGACTTGCTGTTGAGAGAAAATAGGCTGCATTTCGAAGCATTCAGGGGCATTTCGTTGTCTAGGGACCAAGTGTGAATCATATCGAGATCCCGTTGCAGGTTCTGCGTGTCATATGTGGAGTTTATCGTGCGCCAAAGCTTTGAGTCATCAGCGAAAATAAGCACGGATGACTGCAATACAGCGGGCAACTTTAATCGACTCGGATAGTTCGTTTTTGACTCTAACATACATCTCACGAGATATCAACCATTCTTTAATCCATGCATGGAGTTTACCCTGAACTCCGTAGGTGAGTAGTTTCGACGAAAGTATTTCTTGATTCACACAATCGAAGGCTTTTGAGAAATCGATATAAATTACGTCTACAGAGTTGTCGGCATCCAACAGCTCAGACCAAGATTCTTTTGCTAATAGCAAGTTTGTAAGGGAAGATCGTTTTTTCCTGAATCCATGCTGTGCCTCGGAGATTAAGTTATTAATCTCAAAGTGATTCCGTAAGGCATCGGCTATTATGGACTCCATTACTTTTGATAGCACTGGTAATAACGCTATCGGGCGATAGTTTAGAGGATCATTTCTTTTTCCACCCTTGTAGATGGGACTAATCAGGGCAGTTTTCCAAGTTTCTGGTACAAAACTCTGCTCGAGCATCATCATGAATACGCCAGATGTCGGTATTGCCAACTCAAAAGATAGATTGTGCAAAATGTTTGCGTGTATATTGTCTATACCGGGTGAGCCTGTTCTCTTCATCGTCATTAATTTTGATTGAACAACGTTGGGGGGAAACTCCACCCCGTGAGGAATTGGCAGGCTGCAGCTGTCAGAGTTAAAGGGCTGTCTATGAGTCGACACTTGTGAGATAACTGATGCGAATTGTTGTCGAAAAACGTTAGCGCAATCTTTAAATGACGTCACTATTCCAGTACCAGAGACCAGTGGCGGTATTACCATTTTAACATTCCGGAGGTCGTTGACGTGCTTATACAATGCTTTGGGATTTATAATGAATTTTTTGGCGAGACTGATTTGGTAATCTTTTCTGTCTTTTCGAATGAGGCAGACACACTTATTTCGCAATAACGTGTAGTAGCACCAAGTTATCCCAGACGGATCGTCCAAGTATTTGGACCAGGCATTGTCACGCTTATATATCCATTTCCGAGTACTGCTTCTGAGAGGCTTTTTCCGAAGCTGTTTGCTGGATATTATTTTCTTATTCGATGATAAGTCAATGATAATACGAAGTTGGCCGTAAAACGTTTCCCAGATTTCCTTGGCTGATTTGAGTTCAAGGAAATCCCATCAATTTGCAGTAGTAAGAGCTCGAAGCAAGTCATAGTTCACAGTTGTATACGTTCGTTGAGTATTTCCTACTTGTTCGTATTGATTATTATAATCAAATGTCATGACAACATGATCACTAAATCCGAGTGGAGCTGTATAGGAAACAGATTCTATCATGAGTTCTTCGTTTGTAAGTATGAGGTCCAGGCTAGATGGGGTTTGTTCAGATCGAAATCGCTTCGGTTGTTGCACATGGTTGTAAAGAGGGGTGCAAGTCATTATTTCTTGAAGACAGCTTTTGAATGAATCGTCACCTGTGATATGTGTGGCAAGGGTCGGTGCATTAAAATCATCGAGGAGGAGCGAATGTGAATATCTGAGCTTCAATGCAAAATGTATTGCATAAGAAAGAACAGTGTCAGCGTCAGATGATGAAAAAGGGGGTCGATAAATCAATGCTAAGAGGAACTTACGTTTATCATATAAGTCAAAAGAGCGAAACAATGTATCTCGGACATCTAACTCGGTTGAGAGAAATATAGTGCAGTTGATGCTTTCATGTAAGTAGAGGAGGACACCGTCACCTTTTGTTGCTCGATCTTTTCTGTAAATCTTCATATGAGGGATTTTAAGTTCAGAGTACTGTATAGAATTACACAACCAGTTTTCGGTCACTGCAATCAAATCCCAAGATGCCATGGTCGCACGTGAATACAGTTCAGTGAACTTGTCCAGAAAGCTCTGAGCATTGGTGTAACAGCATGATAGAGATTTGGTTTTTGTTGACGATGAAGAGCTCATAGTAGTGGATTCGCCGACCCAGAATTGACCGGCTGCTCCACGTTTTTTGTCTCAGGTGCATTTGATTGACTTGGTAGCGAAGTCATTTCAGGAACAATATTGTTCATGCGTTTAATGTCGTACACAGCCCGAATACGAAATTCAGGAGGTGCAAATTTTCGACATTGATATTACGCCTCGAGTATTCTATTCTTCATCTCATCTGTGCGGAATGATGTTTTGAGAGGAGGAGGCTGATGTGTTTCTTTTTTTCGGTATAAGGCGCATAACATGAGTCGTTATTATGTCCTTTAAACCTAGGATCTCTTGTAAAAATCTCCATTCACTGCAATCGTGTTGCAGACGTTTGCTGAATTCTACTTCGTTCGAAATGGGTACACCATGAACTATAACAGCTCTGCGATTTGTAGCCTCTTTTGCTAGTTCGGGATTATTACGACGAATTTGTCGTTCTTCCCAAGGAACGTCCGGAAATATTCGCACAGTCGATTTGTTTACAACTAAGAGGGATGAGGCGAGCAGCATATGTTTTACATCTTGGACGGACATGAGCACTCAACACAGTAACCTGGGTGTGTTCGCACGAGGTGAGTGCGGGGGTCTAAACAATCGCGTCAGCGACGCTGGTGAGGCAGTGATGTCTAAGCTTCTGTAAAGGTCATTCCATTGTTTCCTGTCATCTGCTTCGCGTTGCTTTAGCGATGGCGAAGTTGATTCAATGAGATTACTACAAATTACCGTTAGATTTTCAATATTTGTCTTTTGGGGGGTTTTAGTGTTTAAACTCTTCTGTCTAAGCTTACGCACATCCTTCGATAATTCAGCACTTTGATTTACTTGACTACAGGTCTGATTCGAAGACTCATCGGTCGTACCGAGCTGTTGGAAGGGACCTTTTTTCCATTACGGGAGAAATCAGCGTTTCCGTAGTAGTTAGCGCTTCCCTGTTACTCTTGCGGTTAATGTGGTTAGGGACTGCGTTTAGAAATGGTTTCAGCGCTTTCTGAGACGCAAATGTTTGAAAAGACTCTAACGTGTTTTCAAGCCGTTTAAGGTTCGCCTCTACAGCGAACATGCGTCTTTCCATAATTGAATGTAGAAGTAATTGTGTATAGCTCGGCATAAACTATGATATTGTCAAACACCAAATGCTTTTTCTGCGGTCTTGAGATGAAAACCGATTAAAATTATTGGTATAACCGTTTTACTGGTAGACGGAGTGCTTCAGTTATTTCTTAATATTTTCGTGATTCACAATTCAAGAAATACAGCGTTTCGATTTGACTGCAAACGTATACGCTGCGACATTTGTAACAGCGGAAGTTAAGCAAACACATTATCTCTAGCAGTAAAATCGATGATAAGACGAACGAAAATGAGTAGACTAGAATAATTCTGTAGAATGAGGAGAAATTGGCCTCATTTGTAGACACGAATTTTCAGCAATTAAAATCAGTTCACCACCAAATATTTTTAACAATATATTGCGAGAATTATCGTTGATGATATCATGTAAACATGCATGTATACACGATCCCTCAATTTAACAATGATGCTCTTTAGAGCTGTCGATTTATTAGAGGCATGTAACGTTACTTTAAAAGTGCTACAAAAGGCTTCCAGTGATTCTCAATACAATTTCTCTGAAGGTTTTACAAACCACAAAAAGATCAACTCGCATAAAGCATTTTAACGATGCAAATTGGATGTTACTCTAGTATAAATTTTGAGGCAATATTCAGAACAAAACCGGCAATAATTTTCAATGTCAGCACCAAGTCAGTATTTGATTTCCGCACTTGAGGTTAAGGAGTTCGGATAAGATGTCCGAAGGTGATTAATGTGACCAATGTATTGTGGTGCGCACATCCTCATCTCTTACACACCACTACCGGTTTCTGGCTGTTTGCCATCATCAGGTGAAGACAGTAAGATCAAGTTTAGTGAGCCTTGATTAATATGAATATTAAAATTAAAAATGAAATTAAATTACTAAACATACCCAACAGCGACTTAAAATTTCACACCTTTATGCTAATGATATTGATCATCAAGAAGTAAAATTTCGCTGCAAAGAAATTTGAGTGCAGTCGGTTAGAGCACTGATGCGAAGATAAATAGTTGTTATTCACTTTAATACCCACTAGTTAATTAGATTTTTATGTACTTTTACGCATGTGGGCCGTTGTGTCAACTGACCTTTATCGTGTTCACTTGTATAAGATTGATGTGGATACGCTAGTAGGAAAATCGACCACTGATCCTGGTCATTCCCACGAGACGTAACACACCGTAGGCCTATTACAGGCCGTTTAGTGATACGGTCAAATCAGTGGTGGGGGTTGACTACTATTTAATCATGTTTCCTGTCCTGACTATCACCCTTGGTCTTACAAAGCTTCTGTGTCAGAAGTGAAACGTTACCCAAAATCTGCTCTAACTGTTTGCACTCGAATTTCTTTGCATTATGAATACACGATCGGTCCCAAACATATTCCAATCGATTAAAATTTCGCTGGTTGTAGAGACCCTTTGAAACTTCGGGGGGGACGTATAAACGTTTTGCTCTATACAAATTAAGTTTTTCTGCATAATGGAATTTTAAATAAGTGTAAGTGCGGGGTGTGTGAGCAACACATTACTTTGGTCAACCATAAGCGCCTTGAGTGCTTGACCACGAATCATTCTGTGATTCTGTGTCTGAACATCGTGGTTCGTCATACGAACCCTATGTAACAGTAGCATTCACGTATACCTTTTTTCTACTTATCCACTGTTTCAAGGCTCACTGAACCTAATCTTACTGTCTCCACCTGATGACGGCTAACAACCAGAAACAGGTAGTGGTGTGTAAGTGCGGGGGATGTGAGCAACACATTACTTTGCAATTTTGAATACATGCGAGGAAAGTTATCATAAGTTCGAAATTTAGCACGCTCACTTCACTGTTTGAAAAATAACTTCAAATTCGCATCTAATTTAGAGATTGTGATAATGACTAATCTACAGTGAATATCGGATGCTTATTTTGTATTTTATTACGCGATAGTACATCATGGATTGAAGAATAGGTCTATATAACTTGAGGAACGGATAAAAATTAACTAGAGATTCATAGATAACGTTACATCTCTGAATCGACAGCCAATGCCTAATTAATTGTATTAATTTTCTTACGAATATTTAGAAGTAGTAACCGAAAAGTTTGATTCGAACAAACAACACTAGTTCAAGTAACTAAACAAAGGGGATAGAAATGATTCATCGATTGAGATCACTGCAGTAACGCCGGTATGACAAGTTCATTTCATTTAACAAGGGAAATTTGAACTCTCTGCAGAATTAAAGATCAAACAATGGTATAAATTAATTTATTAACTATGAAATAGCCGCGAATGTGATAGAGATAAATAGTGTGTTAGTCGCGAGCATAAAACGACACTAATAAGCATTTCAGTTACTTTGATTTAACTTTTTTCAGTGTATTCCATTATCTATGTGATGTAAAAATCAACGGTGATGCTCTCAATATAGAGTAACAGAAGACACCATTCATAATAAATCGTTGTTCAATTGACCATCTAATCAATTTTAGTTAATCTACGTTTCTACTGGTAACTCTGTTAATATTACAACAATTTGTTGAAGTTGAGATGATTTTCTTGTTTGAATGTTTTTGTAATTGTCCCGCTTCATCCGTCTCAGATTACGATCACTCCACGGATGTGATTCTTTGAGTCTGGACTGGGAACTGGCAAAGAAAGCGCAACATTACGCGGATCAGTTAAGTATTGGAGTTGGGCATGAACAGTCGAACGATTTCGGGGAAAACGTGGCCGTTCGCACCCAGGCAGGTGGAGCTTGTCTGACAGGTATAGATTCTTGTTCGATAGTCAGTACTATATGTGTGAGTGAGAGAGAGTGTGCAGACTCTATCAAGGGCAATAAATGTCATGAAGACCACACTGTTCAATAGTGTTCATGCAATGAATCCTGGCTGGTGAAGTATAGGGGAAGTGATTCCGCATCCACCGCTTAAAAGCGTTTAAATCCACGCTATATTGTTTACAACATCAAGTGGATACGACGTAGTTAACATTAGTAAATCTTTCTAGAGTGCATGTATTTTAAACAATGATGTACTTTCTAACCACTATTATAAAAGTGATCTAATTTTAGAATCAAAAAGTAATTTTGTGTGAAGCGGTAAAATTCTCAAAAAGATCAATGTTTTGCCTATCACTGGTGAGCAGAATTCAAAATTGCAATGAGTCTTACATAAAATTGAAGAATATAGTATTTACAAAAATCAAGCAAGTTCCTGTGTGAGATTTTAATTACGGTGAACGTCTTTTGTTGCAAAGTTTTAATCATGTTCAGATATAGACTAGCATTAGACTACCGAGTAACATCTAATTCATGCTAATTCATAAGTGGTTCAACTTCCATCTATTATTGCGTTCAATCCGGAAAAATGTTGTGTCCATAAAACAACCGACAACAGCCTGTATAAATTCATGTTATACTACAAAACCTTACTGTTAAGAAATTTCAGGAACACAAGCGACTTTGCTATGGTACCGAGAAATCGCGAATTATGACTTTCAGAAAGAGAATCAAATATCGTGCGGTGAGTTTTGCAAACGGCAACTTATTCAGCAATCGTTCACGCATTATATTTGGTTTTCGATGTTCATCAAATTCAAACATAAAGTACGAATTCTTGTAAGGAATGGTAGGGAAAAGATTACACTGGATTGTGTATATGTTATTCGTGACGCTTTATAAAGTCATCTTAACCTTGAGGTGCATGAAGACCGAACGATTAATTAATTCTTTTTGTAGGTCACATGAATGGAAGTCTGCATTTAGAAATTATTTTACCACTTATGATACGCCTTTAACAGCTGACATAATGCGGTAAAATTTTTCTATAAGTAATTTAGCTTTTGGTTTAGAGAAACCTTTCAGTCAACAGGTGGCTATCTTCATTATCAACCTGTTTCCGTACTATTTCATTACTACACAGGTGTTTCGTTTTATAAAAATGAAAAGGAAGCTACGAAACTAAAGACGAGTCTCTGATGCGCGGTGTTTCATATGAAGGCGTCTGATTCCATTAAATTTAATAAAATGACGTCTGTAGTTTTCCCTTCCACTTAGTCCGCTGAAATATGGGAATGTGCGTGTGCAAGAATCTCCTTCAACATAACCTTTGACCAATAAGCCTAAGCTATTCAGCTAGTTAAAAAACACGTTTAGAATTTGCGTATATAGCAGCAGTGGCATTGAGACACAGATCACGATTTCTCATTTTATTTGAAGATTTTCAAGTTCATCAGACTGCAATGATGATAATAAACTATAATAAAATTAATAATTTTTCCATCGAATAAACTACTCACAAATTTTGGCGCTTACTCAACACAGGACATTTCTCCCAAATTGTTTGGAAATCGACCAGATCTGCGGGCTTCGGAATTGCAACCAACGAAACAAAAAATAAAATCTACGTCGTGGGACTTTATCTTCCTCCGGCGAACTTCAAGGATGAGTGGGTTGCAAACGTTCCGAAGCCGCTGAATGGTAGAATCTATGTTCCCACTTCGGAAGAAATTGGTAGGAATGAAAATATCAAAACATATCAACTGAAATGTACTTGTGTTTTAATTATTTTATAAATTACGCATTTTCTCATAAAAATAATCTAGAGCTATTTATTACATAACGATATACAGTGTTCGAAACGGTAAAAGCAGAACGATTTAAGCTTCAGGGCAGATAGGCATTAAAATGTTCACGTTGTTTTGGTCAACGTAGAAAAGAATTTCCCATAAATCTTGCTTGGGTCAACGTGATTTATTAAAATATATATCTTATCTAAAAGGGGAATTCGAAGCTACGTAAATAAAAGTATTCGCATATCCTCAGAAGAATTACCATTATTCCACATTAAATACAGTTGAAAATGTTTCTCATTTTGAGTTTTTTCTGACACCAACTAAAAACAGTAACGCGTCTTACTGAATGCGTATTTATGTGGCATAACCATATGCTAGATTCTCACTGCTGAATCCCCGTAAGTAATTTCAAGATAGTGATTAGCTATTTGCCTACACATACTATTTTCACTATTATATTCAATCTCATTACCAACAAGAAACTATGTTTCACCCAAATCATTAAAATTTCAATCGTACATTATTTATGTTTTCGCAAAACTAAATATTTTACAGTATGCTATGCATACTTGTCAGATTGTTATAATTTACCCCAAAGACTGACATATTTTTTCTAAGTACCATTAATAACTCCATTCAGCTCGGTCATTTCCATGGATTTGTGTCAATGGCATTCGAATTTTTATCCGAGTTTAAATTTATGCTTCTTTATTTTCACTACCGGCTGTCAGAAACTAAATTACACATCTTCTTATATATATTTTGATGTGCTACCTGGATCACGAGCTATTGTGGTATTATAAAAAGATCATCGAGACCAAGTTAAACTTCGGTTTATGTGTTATCAAACGCTTCGATTAATGTTGCCTTATTCAATGATATTCCAGTGATCTCTTGTGAACTTCATGAATTATTTGAAGATGTATGGAAGTGTTGAAAGAAACATACGTCAATTATTTTCGATTTTTCAAGGAACACATATGGCGCTGTGACACCGAGCAGTTTACTCAATACATTGAGTTCACAGCCAAACATCCAGGTTTTCTCTAACCTTTTATGAGATAAACTGCATTATTCTTGACCGGAACATTATTACCATTTCCTAGAGACATAAGGTCGAATCAAATCTTCTGTGCTATTCACAGTTCAAATTACATTGGCTCTGATAACGCGGTCTGGCTTCGAGCATTCATCTTTGTACCGTCATCTACTGTGTGTCGCATTTCTCCAAGTATGAACAAAACTCATTCGCATCGACATAAGCAATTCAGTGATTCAAGAAACAAAACTCGTAGGCTAACATGATTCGGTGTAAACTTCTAAAACCGACGAGGCTCATAGAGCTTGTGCTGATCTCTGGAATTATTAGCTCGACACATTGCCAGTGGCCTGGTTTTCGTCGCCTGATAGGATGCAGTTAT
>JACCGJ010007180.1:0-17721 GCA_013407085.1 Atriophallophorus winterbourni
TAGTTGAACAAAACATCCGTTTTTCGTAATATTCGCAGCACAATCCAAGGTCGGGCCTGGTCTGGTTCATTTTATTGGGTTGAAACCATGAAACGGAAAATGATAATTAGGGCTGCATCGACAAGCACAAAAATCAGACGTTTGTAAGTTTCCATCTGACGATTTACCGAAGAAACAATGAGCCTCAGGGCATGTAATATCTACTGGCATTCTACTTGCGTCGTGAGTGCAATCGGCACAAAAACAATATTGGATTGTGTGTGAATCTAACCGAAGTAAAACCTTTTTAGATTACCCATGTGCATTTTGTGTTGGTGTATTCGAATGGGTCGGCTCTGCCATTATTACGTGACAGTAATTTCTTAGTTGACCATAACACCACTTTTCAGGCCCGTGCAACCCTACTCCTGGCAGCCCCATGCCCACCTCATAATTTTCTCAAGGATATGAAACTATACAGGTATTTTTGTGGACTTGATCAGCCACGAATTGCTTAATGTATTGTAAATTATCGGGATCCGGGATATTGAAGCCTTTCCAAGAACGGATTTGACATAGATAATTTTTATTGTATTATTTTATCCAGAATAGCTAAATTATTAAATTGTGGCTATAACGATTCAGTGCATTCAAAAATTTGTTTCTCAGCGAAAACAGGATACCTTCATTGTCTCGTTGATGGGGTCAAACATTGAACTCAAAAGAGTTTTGTCAAATGCCGCGGCTCTAAACGGGATCATATTCAGAACTCATCACTTTTTGTTGGAAAACTCTGTGAGCTTAACAACAACAACAACAACAACAACCGGATGACGGCGTTTGTAGAATATTAAATCGTATAAACCTGTGAGAGTTAATAGAGGCAATCATATTTTGCACGGTCTGAAATAGATTCATCGAGATTTTACATATAAACGGCACCACAAAATTGGATTGTCGGTGTAGCTGTTGGGTGATTTTTTAAAAGTATCAACGTCCATTATATGACTGTGGGTACAATTTGCTTTAAAACGAATTTGATACAAGAATAGAAGTAAGGTGCTAGAAAGCATCGTAGCGAAAAACTGAGCAGTACCTTAAATAAAATAGGCTATTTTCGGGAGCGCAACAGGGTTTTAGGAAGAGATATTCCTGCAGAACTAACCTCCGCCTTACCGTTGACGATTTGGCTCGGGCAGTAGATGTTGGGGATATCATACATCTATGCTACCACGATATGTCGAAAGCCTTTAACCGCGTGATCCACAGAATTCTCTTGCAGAAGTTGGAACGTTATGTTATCGCTGGCAGACTGTTAGCCAGGTTAGAAAATTACCTAACTGATTGCGTTGTTAAAGACGGTGACCGGTGCTATATTGAAGTCGGTAGCTGTGCCTCAGTGATCCGCCCTCGGACCAATTCTCTTAGCACTTTAAGCTAATGGCATACCGACTCTCATCAAATGTAAGATCGTACTGTTCGCGGACGATATAAAAGTGTGGCTCGGGATTAATAGCCCGGGAGATTGTGAACTGCTCCAGAAGCATTTGGGCAACCTACACGCTTGGTTCTCAAAAAATGCGTATTCTTCAATTTCCAAAAGCGCTACATATTGAACCTTGGAAAATATGTGGAGTTTCCTTATTCAGCTGGTGCGCACGGCCTCTCGCGTATAGGACGATACCATGTATAGGACGCAGTGGATATTTGACCCCAAAAACGATGGAAAAACTGTGTACCTATGTATAGGACGCATCCTAATTTTAGTCCTTAATTTCCATTAATTTTTATAGAAACGGTGAACTTAAGTCAATCACGGTGAAGTCCATACAATCGCTATGATCGTCGTGTGTGCTGTTTGCTGACTCATTAATCCTGACAGTCAGCAGATGTCTGTCTAGCCTATGTAGACTATCGTGGAAAGTGCACTTCTCATTCTTGGGCGTCATGTCGAATGATTGGATGGCATTTTTAAGGAAAAGTTTCTGCTCCAACGAGAGTCAAATACTACTCCATGATTGGTTGATATTACACTTTCATGATATTACACATCGGCAGTACAAATATTCTACCTATTACCGGTGTTTTTAAAGATACAGTTCATTATTACCCTATACTTCAAACTTTAAAATGGAAGTGATCAAGTACGCGAAAGAACACGGGAACCGGGCAGCTGAGCGGCAATTTGGTCCAACTGAATGCGTGATCAGAAAATGGAGAAAAGCCGAAAGTATCATTAAAGAAATGCGAAAGGTGAAGAGGGCGAACAGAGGCTCACCACACTAACCTAGAAAAGGCGCTCATTAAATGGATTCAAGATACTCGTCGAGACTGTCTGGGGTTCAGCACCACTACCGTTCGTTTACAGGCACTAAGATTGGCGAAAGAGCAAAGCATTGCAGATTTTAAGGCGTCGATGAACTGGTGCAGGAGATTTTTTGGAAGAAATAACCTATCAATAAGACGAAGAACTACCATTAGTCAGCGACTACCCAGGGACCACGAGGATTTACTAATGAAATTTCAAAGTTATGTCATCAAGATGCGTCAGAAATACGACTACGACATGAGCCAGATTGGAAACGCCGATCAGACTCCGCTGACGTTCGACCTGCCATCCGAGACCACAATAAGCATTAAAGGTACAAGGTCTGTCACTATGCGATCGACTGAAAATGAAAAGAACCGGTTCACCGTGATGCTTGGGTGTATGGACGAAAGGGAGGAAGAGCTGGACTATCATACGAAGTACGAGATACCGGGACTTGCAGTGAAACGTTTGACCCAAAAACTTTTGCTAGTAAACTGGATCGTATGTCAATCAATTAAGACGGACAAGAATCGTTCAGTCGACAAATTGTAACTCGATGTCGGGACATGTTTATCATTTTTTTAATTTGTGGTGAAATTATTGTAACAGCTGAAAATTCGTGTGTACGAATAAAGTCAATTTCTTCTTCTTCTTCTTCTTCTTCTTCTTCTTCTTTCTATCATGATGATTCCATAACACAACAACGGTGGGCTGCTTTGTTGAATGAAGACAGTGACGACGAGGATAAATATTGATAAATATTGTACCGGTAAGTTTGAACTTTTTATAATAAATTTTTGATATTATGATAAATGCGTAATTTTATAATCGAAGTATCCATGGATAAGACGCACCTGGGTTTTTAGGACAACTTATGAAGAAAAAATGCGTCATTTACGCGGGTATTTACGGTAGATGTACGGATAAACAGCACTCCAGGAATGTCGAGAAAACGTTACTCTGTCTACCGGAAAACATCAGAGAAATTGTCACTTCTAAAAAAGTTTCGTGAGGTTCTCAAAACAGACAATTTCCTGTACAATAAATACGTAAGTGAGGCCCACGATGGAATATGCAGTTTAAGCGTGGTCTCCATGGCGTAGAAAATATGTTGCGACTTTGGAAAGAATATACCATTGAGCTATTAAAATTGTCGCCAGACTAAGCCGGTGCTCATACAATATGCGATTTACAGCCCTAAACTTATTCGATTATGCACGTCGTCGTCTCCGAGGACAGTTGTTTTCGGCTTACAATACGTTTAATACCGCAGCTCAGCCTTTGTATTGCTTATTTAATATACGGGGCTTGCATAAGACAAGAGGTCACGTGTGGGAGTGCTAACCAATAAGATTAAAACCACGAACGGAGTCCTACATGGATCTGTGCTAGGGCCGCCTAGTTTTCTCCTATACATAAAAGATTTACCCCCACTCATATAGTGCTAAATGGTCCTGTCCGTGGATTATACCAAAATTTGATTGCAAAATAATACTGCAGAAAACTGTGAGAAATGTTAAAGGGATTTGGAAAGCGTGCCAAATTGGGCGGCTATGAATGATATGAATGTGAACAAAAAATTGACAAAGATATTGCTATCCATCATAGAGCAACAAAGATAATGATTGGTAGTCGCAATGTTCCGACGTCTGTGTCTATGTGACTTGACCCAAAGGAAGATACGACGCGATATTATGCTTATCTATAGATTTGTGTCTACCGGAGGACATCTACTAAAACACTTGTTTGATGTGTGTGATGAGAAAGTGACATGCGGACATACCTTAACTCTTTGCGTCCAAAGTTCTCATATGAATTATTGGCACCATTTTTGACGTAAGTGCAATATTTCTTTGGAATTCCCTACCTCAGTATGTGTTGGTCTTTCCTTGCCTGGCGATTTTTAAAGCGAACTTTGAATTATATATAAAAACCAACATCATTTGTGAGTCTTCTATTTGATATACTCTACTCGTTATATAATATAATTTTTACATTTTAAATCATACAGTAATCATGTGGTGTTGTAAAGTATTAAATTCTTAAACATAAATCCTTGATTACATAACAGGAGTCATAAATATACAGAGTAGCTAAACGAGAAACTCCATAACCTACGGGAAAAGTGAGCGAAATTCTGCTAAAATCTGCAATAAAATTTGTCTTGTCGAAGCATTTCTTCCTTGTTTTGAAGAATATCGATGTGGTCACCAATTCGGACACTTTCTTGTTCTCTGTGCGTAAGCTATATTTACAAGGTGTAACGCATGTGCTAGTTTGTGGGTAGGCAGTTTACCGCATTATAGGATCGTACAAGATTCAGAAGTGTTCATCAGAGTGGTAAGACAATTTGCGGCGGATGTTCTGTTGTTACTCTTATGCTACTGTATACCCGTGAGAAACTCGCAAAGGGAAGCTGCACGAAATATCGAAATGATATTAAAAATCACTTAAATTAAGGATATTGTGTCATTCGTTAACGCCATCACCATATTAGTTATGCGTATAGAATTTATTCCAGTAGTCGAGCCTAATTGTATGTGATATGAGCGACGATAAAATATCATTCGGATAGATAATGGTGGAGGCCTTGCACATTGACCCGAGTTAAGACAACCAAGACCGTCTGATTTCCACTGCAAAACTAAGTCATTCACATACCTTCCATAAGCCACCGCTGTCTGGCCAATTCGCGAGCCTTGCGAGCAGCTTCATTGTGACGACGAAACTCAATCACTTCCTCGTCCGATGAATAGTCAAACATAATCACAACTGTGCCGCACACACACTAATCCCAGAATCACTTTCCGCGCAAGGTGCTGCACTGTAGAACAATCGATCGACCGGTATTGTTAAACGATTGGTGGAAATTTGTTAGTGCGGTCGATGCTAGTAGCGCGCAAGCCGGTCCAAGGTTGTAACCGTCCCAAGATTTTGTCTATCGTTACACAAAAGTTCATGGGAATACTTTGTGCATCAAGGGTGAAAAACGATCAATATGTGTTATTAGATACCTGGAACGCGATTACTTTCGAAGTTTGGTCAATTTGCTTTTTGTTCACCCCGCAACTGTTATTTCACGACGGACGACTTGGCTATACAAAACACATATTTCAATAAATCCCTATCCCGTCAACATTTTAGTGGTAGACTATATCATTGCGTTTAAACAGCATGGATGTGTACGTTATCATTACAGGGTCTGTAATGTTATCTTTTAAAAGAATCATGACTTTTGCATGACCTTGGACATAATCTTCCAGAACGTGTATAAAAACAGTTTGGGAGATAAAACAACTTGTCTGAAAGACCAACCTTGCATTATTGTCCCACCTGTAAAGTTTAAATTATGGTAATCTCAAAATTATACGCTTCGATACAAGCTCCCTGTAAATGTATCTGTTGTTGTGGTGAGCTTTGGATTCGTTCTAAGTGAACTTCCACCCGAGTTTGCTACTATTTAAACCTCCACTGTTTCCTTCCAAATATCCTCTTTAAATGGAAGTGTAGTTGAATTCCAACATAATGGGCATGCTTAAAATCCTCAAAATAAATTTTACTCCAAATGACTGCTGTAATGTGAGAATGAGAATCCACGAATATCATATTGTGCTGTAGAGCTATAATTAGATAGTCCAAGGACGAGTTTTGTCGCTCTGCGTTGTGTAGTTTCTAATAGCAGAATATCTTTTTTCAACCAAGGATCCCATGCCGGTATAGCATATTTAACATGAGGACGGATGTACGTTGAAATCAATTTGCAGACAATATTGGGGTCAAACGAACCTAGGACTCTTCTAAGGAGACCCAAGTTGCTTTCAGCTTTGCGGCAGCTAGTCGACATTGCATTGAGTTTCCTAAGCCTGATTGGATAATCAGACGGAGGAGGGGGCGGGTTTAATAACAGTGCGACCAAGATAATATCCTTTGCTCGACTTGCTGTTGAGAGACAATAGGCTGCATTTCGAAGTATTCAGGGGCATTTCGTTGTCTATGGACCAAGTGTGAATCATATCGAGATCCCGTTGCAGGTTCTGTGTGTCGTCTGTGGAGTCTATCTTGCGCCAAAGCTTTGCGTCATCAGCGAAAATAAGCACGGACGACTGTAATACAGTAGGCAAGTCGTTTATATATATTAAAAACAAAAGCGGTCCGAGGACTGATCCTTGTGGGACACCACGGGCAACTTTAATCGACTCGGATAGTTCGTTTTTGACTCTCACGTACATCTCACGAGATATCAACCATTCTTTAATCCATGCATGGAGTTTACCCTGTACTCCGTAGGTGAGTAGTTTCGACGAAAGTATTTCGTGATTCACACGATCGAAGGCTTTTGAGAAATCGATATAAATTACGTCCACGGAGTTGCCGGCATCCAGTAGCTCAGACCAAGATTCTTTTGCTAATAGCAAGTTTGTCAGGCAAGATCGTTTTTTCCTAAATCCATGCTGTGCCTCGGAGATTAAATTATTAATCTCAAAGTCATTCCACAAGACATCTGCTATGATGGACTCCATTACTTTCGATAGCACTGGTAATAAAGCTATCGGACGATAGTTTAAAGGATTTTTCTCTCGCCACCTTTGTAGATGGGACCAATCAGGGCAGTTTTCCAAGTTTCTGGCACAAAGCTCTGCGCGAACATCATCGTGAACACATCAGACGTCGGTATTGCCAATTCGAAAGACAGATTATACAAAATGTTTGGGTGTATATTATCTGCTCTGCTTATGACCCAAAAGCTCGTAATTACTGTTCGTGGCTAACGCACTTCACTCTTTCAGGTGTTAATTGAATCAAATTTTCTAAATGACCGATTTATTCATCAAGACAATTCAAATTTTGCTGCGTACTTCTCTTGCTTACCGTGATTTCCATGACAATCAATTATGCAATTAAAAATACACTAATCAAATCACCTAATGGCGCCACGAAGGTGCATTTTGTCATAAACTAATAGTTGAACAAAACATCCGTTTTTTCGTAATATTCGCAGCACAATCCAAGTTCGAGCTTGTGCTGGTTCATTTATCGGGTTGAAACCATGAAACGGAAAATGATAATTAGGGCTGCATCGACAAGCACAAAAATCAGACGTTTGTAAGTTTCCGTCTGACGATCTACCGTCAGATGTCAGTATTGCCAACTCGGAAGATAGATTGTACAAAATGTTTGCCTGTATATTGTCTATACAGGGTGTGCTTGTTCTCTTCATCGTCATTAGTTTTGTTTAAACAACGTTGGGGGGAACTCCATCCCGTGAAGAATTGGCAAACTGCAGCTCTCTGAGTTTAAAGGCTGTCCATGGGTCGACACTTGTGAGATAACTGATGCGAATTTTTGTCGTAAAACATTAGCGCAATCTTTAAATGACATCACAATTCCAGTACCACAGACCAGTGGCGGTATTCCCATTTTAAGATTCCAGAGGTCGTTGACGTGTTTATACAATGCTTTGGGATTTATAATGAATTTTTCGAGTAGACTGATTTGGCAAACTTTTCTGTCTTTTGGAATGAGAGAGACACACTTATTTCGCAATAGTAGTAGCACCAAGTTATCCCAGACGGATCGTCCAAGTATTTGGACCAGGCATTGTCACGCTTACACATCCATTTCCGAGTACTGCTTCTGATAGGCTTTTTCGGACGCTGTTTGCTGGATATTATTTTCACCTTAGATGATAAATCAATGATAATACGGAGTAAGCTGTAAAACGTTTTCCATGTCCAACATTTATTTTTTACATCTACATTAATTTCATAGTTCGTGTTGGTTACACTTTCAAATTATAAGCAGACAAAGTTATCAATTTCTGTTATATTCGAAGTGAAAACAACCCCATCGCCTGTTTTACGTATAAAAATCCTACTCTTCGTTGCATCTAACATCAACTCGGCGCTCACGTGTTATCTGAGAAAAATCTGGTGTCTTCTCGTACTTGCTTGTGTATGCGTGGAAAGGAATAGTCTAGGAATTCAAGGTCTTCTAGTTCATATTTCATGCCCAGATTTAATTGCATCATCTAATCGATGGCAACTCAAACAGGAGAAAATATTAATGACACGTGACCCATGCACAATCCCACAAGTAATACATTTGTATGAATATTACGTTAGCAAACTTCAGTGTCTCAACGGTGTTCAGTGCGACTTTATCTGCATTATCTAAAGCTTTATCGAAGTCAGTGATGCTGACAAGCGGATGTAAGTTTCATACTGTAGATTGCTCTACTGGAATGTGCAGCGCAGCGATTTGGTCGGTGCATATCCTTCCGGTGTGAAAACCAGAATGTTCCACCCTATTTCAGTCTACTGAGCTCAACACAAGATAATATCTTAAAGATCGACAAGGGCATGAGGCCATCGCAAATCTAGAAGCAACTAATGTCACCCAAGGGATCTTGATAAGTAATATATCTTTCAATTGTCTTGCATAACTTCACATCATAGTTCCATGAATATTGAATGCGAAATCTGCACTCAGGGCCTCGCCCAGATGTTTCCAGATCCTGTGTACCCTTCGTTATCCATTTGGGTGATGGAAATGTGGACTTCGTCTCCTGTGGTTGCATTGCAGTTACTGGCACCTCTGCTTCATGTCGGTTGATGAATGTGATGTTTCAATGATTTCATGTGGCTTTGTTTACTCTGATTATTAAGCCGTTTTTACCATTAACGTCACACAGTGTCTAAGAACGTGGGTGTTCATTTTTATGATGCGTATGTGCAAATAATTGAAGACATTTTTATTCGAAATCATTAAAAGCAAAGAGTACAGGGTTCGTAAAGAAAGCTGTTAAAAAGTATCTGCAATCTCTTAATGAGACTTGCAACAGGATTATAAATTAGCCCAAGACACAAAAGAGACAGCGTTAGTTTCTTCAGTGAATTTCGCGTTCTACAAAAAATATGCTGAATGATGTTTCAGCCATCGGAGATCATACAAACAACTTCACCGTAACATGAAGTTGACAGTAAGCGTTTTTTGTATGTGGATCATGTAATTGTACTTAGCCAACTGGATGCACCATCGAGCATGTTAAAGCGGAAAGAGATTTCAACACATGTTGCAGCTAATATTATTATGTACACACAATCCACCACATCTATTCTTATTATTCGCAATATATTTGCTATGATGGGGAAGCCACAGCTAACGACAGTCCGACAACTGAAAATTTTTTTCCACTCAGACATTTCGCGGTCATTCAAAAATATTGCGCGCACCCAAAAAACTGGAATGAAATGTCGTGGCTTTGCGACAAAGTCCATTGTCAACTTACTCGTCTGAACGCACATCCCTATCGCAAAGATCAGCACTACAGAAAAAAGATCATGCGTTTAGAGAGAGCACTTCACTAGTTCGGGACAAGTTTTTCAGATCTTTGCTAGATAGCCACCACCACTAAAGTAAAAAATTCAAATCCGTCCTTATTATGATTGCACACATGGCTAAAACGCATATCAAACTTACAAGTTCATTAAAAATTTGTGCTATATAGATCTTGGCAGTCGACAGTGCTTGTAAGAAAAGGACACCGCATCGTGAATATGAAATGAGAATTTCATTAATTTCTCTCCTCTGAGGCAGAAGAAACTTACGGAAGAATGGTCCGTTCCTCTAATGCATATCTTGCGGTATTTACAGAAACGAAAGTATTATTTGCGTACCATTCACTAAACTGATGGAAGGAAACCTGAATACCAGCGGTATGGGAATCGGTAGAGTCAGCTTCTATCAATGCCATACACTGTACGGTGTGAACAAGAGCATCGCTGGAATACAATTAAACATGAAACGGTTAATCACAGCGAGAACATTGTCGATCTGTCAGGGGCACACATATTATTGAATGTCCCTGGAATCTTGTCAAGCGACGTAATGAGAATCAAAGTGGCAGGGATTGTAATGCGGTATAAAGCTCTGTGGGGACAGTGGAATTGTGAGTGATGGCGAACGGACAGACGGACCTTATAAAAACCAATCAATACCAATTTCAAGTCACTTCGAAAGAAGTTCTGCTGATGATGTCATCTAGCTTGATGACGAAACGTCCAAGCTCGGCGAACACCATCTGAACAACATCCTCATTCTGAGCTACGTATATTCTCCTCTATTGCTGAACACTGGAATTGTAAATATATTCTGTTCATACGAATGTTGTACATAGATCCTTTTACTATGTTGTATCGTAGCTCGGTACATTATTCCATGAAAATCCAGTTTTTCGTATGTTCGAGAAAGTGCGGTTCAGACGTCTAGCCATCATCTGCTAACCAAACGAGAACTCTGTATTTTTTTATATCTGAACCATCTTAGAAAGAAGCAAAGATAACCATGTGCAATTAAGTTAATTCACATCGCAGAAAGCTGTATGCGCAACGGACATTATCGATTGCTTTCGAATGAACCAATCATCACTGCAAGCGGAGATAAGCCTGTCTCGAAATATTTTTTTCTTCATGAACTGGACACATGTTCGGTCTAAAGATATTAATCGCAATAGCATGAGCTGTCCACGAGAAACGCTTAGTTCGGGATCTCTGATTACCGTGGCCAACAACGATATCGACCGAATCATTTTCCAGCAATGTTTACGTTTGATCGAATTCACTGCCCAGCGGCACTACAGTCGGTTACCAATCCCACAAAAATCTAGGTATAACAAACTCATGGTTAAGTGATCTGAGCGAAGATTGGATTGCGTAGATGCTGACCGACAGAACATCTGAACGGCCTGTTAATAATAAGAAACGAGATTATAAATGAAGCCCTGTTATTGGATGAGACTGTCTACCTCGGAAAGCGTTTTGCTTGACGAATTATGTGGAGTTCGACTAGCGGTTTTTCGATCAGGAAGAAGGGAGTGGCACGTAAATTCTGGTTACAAAACCCGAAATACCCTAAAACATTTTGGGGACAAAACAGAATAAACATTGATTGCGCTCGTTTTCATACAGTGGTGGCGAGTAGCTATAATCTATTAGCTCACCATGTAGGATAATAATTGAAAAGATAACGCGTAACGGAAAAGATATGCGAATGAAAATTCCACAATTAGCGTACACTATCAAGAAAGAAGCAAGGCAAGGACATTTTGAGTATCCCGGAAAACATGTACACAATCGGCTGGGATCTAGACTCAGACGCATCGCCACAACTGGGATAGAATCAATTCTGTCGATGAAGTTACAAAATATGAACCATTGAATGAAAGCAATCGGTTAGAAAAGCAAAACAAAAAACACATGTATTGAAGAGAATGATCGCGTAGGAGCAAAAAGAATGGAGTAAAATCATGTGTAAGACAATGTGGAGAGAGGGATATAAAAAAAGTCACGATTCCGCGATATCTTGAAGAAAACACTGGCAGAACCAAATACTGTCATACATGGATCAAGCCGAAACAGTTTGCCCAAACAGGTTTCAGTCCTGCAAGTCACAGTAAGTGCACCAGTGCACCAGTGCAGACCCGGTTCATGTGCGCCAGAACTTTCTGCACCGAAAGTCTATGTACAAATCCTGTAAGATGAATGGAAACGTTTAAAAATGGATACGAGACTAGAATTCAAGTGTGTCCGTTGGAGGTGTCCGGATCAGATGGAGTCATCTTCGGAGCTGTTCAAATGACCTTCAGGGACTGTGGATGTGTAGTCGCCGTAAATCGCCTGCATTTGTGCCGTCGCCGCGCTGCGCAGGGAAACGTATCGGTCGTTTAACAGTCGCATGCAATCGGCCAGCAGTGCCTTATCCCCCGCGGATTTGGCATGTTGTCGGAGCCCATGAAGCAGAGTGATACCGGCTTTGTAACGTTGAATCGACTGAAATTTCAAAAGCGAGAAATAGGCTGCAATAGGGCATTTTCATTAAAAAAATAAACGGAAACAAGCCGATTATGTGGTGGTATAAATCACAGTTCCAAGGTTGTCACAGCTGGGGTGGTAGTAGGAATGAACCCCTAATATTTATGAAATGCTCCCGAGTGTTGCGAGCGTCTCAAATAACCTCTGAAAACCAAGTCCAGCTTCTGGCTTGCAGGAGTGACTTCCCCAAGCCCGGCGAAACTGCTCTTACTGGCAGGAAACGCGGTGAAGGCAGATGACTGTCGGCTTAAAACCAGTTTGCTCCGGGTAGATGGAGCGCATCAGCTACCGACAATCCATCTAGGGGGAGGTAAACCTTGATTCCAAACCCTCGCTGCATCGTGGGTTACCCGATTGCGGGAGAAAACCATGAGGAAAAATTCGGAGAGAAGTCCCGTAGGAGGATAACTGGCGCACAGCGCTTTTTATCTGTCAACTCCCTGAGAACTTGTAGGTTGCACTTGGGTGTGAAAAGGCCAGAGAGGTGTACTCGAACAAATTCCAAGTGGTACTGGGGAAATCGCTTGTATACTATCGCCAAGAAAATTCACGAACATGTCACAAAATGACTTGAAACTCTTTGATACGGTGTTCTCGAGACACGACGCACCCTTGGCTCTGCCAGCGGCTACGATGAAGAGTAGGCAAGCTGGGGCCATAAATATACGGAATGTAAGGCCACTGCTAAATGAGGGTAGTTAAGCCATTAAGATGCGCTCTTTATTAGACTACCGGATAGATGTTGCTTGTCTCTCTGAGGCTCGCCTCATGGGCACGGATCCAAACCGATTAAAGTCCACGAGGTCGATTTTACATACTGGTTCCTCTACAGTGGGCACGAAGATGGATTTGGCGATGGTTCTGCGATGGTGCAATGCAATCACGTATGCCATGGAGGCGTCTCACCTAGAATTGCATTGGTCCGGCTGAGAGTGCATTCTTTCAACATTGCTATCGTCTCCGTGCACGGAAGTGCAATCGTGCAGTACTTTTGTGCTATGCGGCAAACACCGCGCTACACTGATTGACCACCGGTAGTGAGCTGCATGCTGAAACACGCTGCAGTCTCACTACCATTTCTATTTCTATTTTCTTTCTCATATCTGTCTAAGCCTGGGCAACCTGACAGTATCATAGCCCACGTGCAGTCTCTCAATGTGCGGCACTTTGCCTGGATCAGGTTTGTGATTTCATACATACATACATACTATCCTCTCGGTGTATAACCAATGTTATCTGCCCATCAAAATGCTAAAGACGATTTTTATAACCAAGTACAAAGCGTGGTCGATAGAAGAACTGAAAACAACATATTGGTTGTGGTCGGCGATCGGCAACAAACCGACTTTTGGGCAGATTTGGACAAAGCATCGCTGCGAGAACGGCGACCAATTAATTGAGTTTGCGGCAACCGTAAAGGTCCAGCACTCTAGGAAGCACTTGGTAGCTTCGTACTCGAATGATGGAAGAACAGCGAATCAGATCGATTACACCCTAATTCGCTAACGGTGGATTTTCACAGTGCTGGACTGTAGGTCCAATCGAGGGGCTGAAAGAGGGAATGCAGCAAGCACTGATCGTTCGCGCAAAACTCCGACTTCGTCTGCTAAACCGCCAAAGGAAAACCACTAGGAAGCGTTTAAACTTGGCAGTCTTAGGAAACCCGGACCAACGTAAGAAGCTCATAGATTATATTGCTGAGCATTTGGATGTGAGTGATGCCCCAGTTGAACAATGTGGTACAGCTTGAAGGTCGTTACCAGGGCTTCGGCATTACAAAACCTAGACCTGGCTGTCAACTTTGAAGGAGGACGTAGACACCCTGGTACTGTGCACTGCGTTCGAAGGTGGAAACGCGACTGGATCACGATCTACTGGAGAAAATCAAGCAATTGAAACACCGAGCTGCTTCAAATAACAACGATCCCACAGCTATAAAGAGAGAATCAATAGTAACGGCAAATTAGTCATTGCTTATTTCTCTGCAGACGAAATGCAACTGTCCCCGTCCCCGGGAAGCCTTGTTGAGATTCAATCACGTGTCGATACAGATGAAATCAATGTTGCATAAACAACAGCCCCTTTTAACCGCAATGCACGTGACCCTTTCCGACAAGGTCTCGAGCAAGAGTTGATAAAATGTGTAAACCTAAGACTATAATGTTTGGTCGTGCCAAGGCTTGAGCCACTAAATTGCTCATTGAGTGCTTGCAAGGAAGTAATGATACATAATACGCAACAACACGACTGGATTTGGTCCATGGAATCTTACAAGCACTTGAGTCACGTCTTGAGATAACAGAATGGAAACGGGAGACAAATTGATATTTTCCGGCTTCCTTGACCCGATGTGCCAAATGATGTACCATCGGTTATAATATAATTTGTAATGAGTGAATAAGAAAAGTTTATATCATCTTGGGTGAGGGATTGGTACAGCCATTCGGACATTCACAATGTCAAAGTTACTCCGCTGAACGTCACAATTAATCAAACAGCGTAGACACCAGATATCATGACACACGAGGGTTCCGATACGTTTAGCGGTTCCATGACCTGGCCGCCTACCCCCCCCACAACCAGAATTCTGAAATCGCCACCCTTTCCCCATTGTTGCACAGAAATACAAAGCTTGAAATCAGTCGAGTTGAAGTAAATGAGAATTGGTTCAGACGAAAGTACTGGCAAGCACCCACAGTAAGCGGGAAACTAGTCAAAGAAAAATATAGAGATGAGAAAAAACGGGCCAATCTTACTCGAAGATTATCACCGACATATTCGTCCATTTCAGCAGCTTGACACTAAAAGATGAAACATAAAATATTTTACAAAAAAACAATCAATATGATCGTAAAACAGGGATAAAACACTAACAGATAATTCAAAATACAAGGATAACCGCGGTTCAAATACGAAAATTACAGAGGAATAGAATTGAATGGAAGACAGATAGTTCAGGAGTACAACTGGGTGAAATCACAAGCTTTATTCAGGCAAGATTGCACACAATCATGGAATGCACAAGGGCTAAGATGGTACCTGGTTGCCCAGATATAAGATGAGCACAGTATTGCCTGCGCAGTACTGAAGTCCTACACAATTGCACATCAGTAAGGGAGCGATTAAACGTAGCAAGCAACAAAGTGTAGCAATGACGCCAATTCAATTGAAGTTTGACCAAATCTACTGGACTGAACTCGCGCGAATGTGCCGTCGGAAAGTACATGCTTACTTCAAAAATAACACCGTACCCAGATTGATTTGCCACCGGTAGTGACTTTCATTCGAAAACACGTTGGAGTTTAACTGCAATTTCCTCTTTTGCTATATCTGCCCAGGCCTGAGCAACCTGCTAGTACCTCAGCCCACGTGCAGTCTCCGATTGTACAACACTTTGGCTGGCTTCAAGTTTGTAATTTCATACATCATACATACGTACTGAACGGACCGGGGTGTTTGTAATCATCTGGCGAGGATATCAAGATCATGTTCAGTAGGCGACAAATTGGAGCGAGATTTTATCAACAGGAAAAGCTTACATCCGCTTGTCCGTGAGACAACCAATTCCCGGTGATTGAAAGTAAAGATATAATGCCAACAAATTGGGACGAGAATGAAGCAATCAAATGAACAATAAGAAATCCTCTCCTGTCATAAGGTGACTAAAACATTGTGGACGTTGGTGGAGGTACAACGTACATTAGCGAAGAGCGCTAATCACGAGCTTACGTAGAACTACACGCTCCGGCACAACACCAGAGAGTAGAGCGCGAAACGTTCGGCGATGACAATTGCGAACTCGTAAAACTACGGGTTTCGGAAGGATAGCATTATAACGGTGCGAGCGAGACAACATCTTCGGAAGCACGAGAAGATAGACAACGTCAGCCTCAATCAAACGATATGCAATTCATCAGGGTCAGAGAAACGAGCCCTGAGTGGTTAGGGCTTAAAGCGTACCGGCTAGCACAAAATCGATAAATGTGTCAACCGGGACAGATATGTTGAGGATCAGTGTTGTGATTGTTTGTTTTGCCAGTATATAAGATGGGTGTGTGGTTTGTTCTTTGTCTTGTGCGTAATAAACGTGTGACCAGTTGGTGTTCTGTTGTGTCGTGGAGTTCGGGGGTGAAGGCGATTAGCGTTGGACAGGTTGACCTGAGTGATGAATCGGGACACAATCGTCAAGTGGCGGTGAAACGCGGGGGTAACATGAATATTGTTGGACCGATGACCTGAAATTTTTCGATAAGATGTTCGCCAGCTGCCACTCGTTATCTTGGAATGACGTGACGTAATCATTTCCGGCTAACCCCACTGCCATTGTGCAATTTGTTTAAAGTGAAACAAACGTGCTCAGCATATTTCATTCATGTGGTTGGACGGGATTGGCTGAACCGAACTTACCGATCAGTGGCTTCAAACCTTTTTTACTTTGTTTGCAATTTGCCGCTGTTTCTAGGCCAGCAAAAGTCAAGTGTGTTCAAAACGAACCTGGTTGTACAGTGTGTGTATAAGGATAAAACGTGCGAACAGATGTATGTTGGTTTGCTTACATAAATTTCATTTTTGTTTTCAGATACATGGTGTAGCGTTTTTCGAATTTCTAATGCGGAAACGAATATTTCTAGTTAAGCGTAACGTGAGATTAAGTTTCTACACTAATGCACGGACTGGTAAATTGGAAAACGCTTCAGATTGTTGCGAAACTGTGAGAGAAAGACGCGATGTGGTACATCCAACAAAAAATATTTTAAATTTATGTCCCCGACGCAAGACAGCAGACCTTAGTATTGCCAACAAGATTCTGCTGCCTAGAGCGATTAATTCTCTACAGACGACAACTGCTCCCAACCGTCACGCGTCTAAGCAACAAAGTGTCGTCGCATGCGAGGTCGTATACAGCAATCCTTTAGCACATGAGGAGAGATCGCGTATTCCTCACAGATTATCATTTACAACACATGTTATGCGCAATCACGTTGATACCCAAATTGTGGGAAATTATTGGCATGAAACAACTACCAACGTAAGAGAAGGTTTCGACCATTTACAAATGGACACCAAGGAGATCGGGTTAAGGAGCCAGCTGAGTAGTTGGCGCTCTTTGTGTGCAGAGCCTATGATATATTTTAAAGATTCAAGGATTCTGGCATATTTGAAATTGATCGATATCAGTATAAAAATCCAGTTCGATGACTCTTTCATTTGGCAGACTAGGAACAATTAGACAGTGAAAGACGTTGCTTACAACAAAGGTTGTCATAGCCGGGGGTGGTAGTGGGGATAAGCTCCACTGTTTATAAAATGCTCCCATATGGCATGCGTCTCAAATAGCCTCTGACAACCAAGTCCAGCTTCTGGCATGTACGAGTGGCTCTCCGAGCCCGGCGGAACTGCTTCTACCAACAGGAGAAGGGGCGAGGGCGAGTGATTGGCGCCTGAAAACCAGTTTGCTTCGGGCAGATGTAGCTCGATAGCCTGGGAGGGCATTTCATCTAAGGGAAGGAAAACCCTGATTTTAAACCTCCGCTGCCTTGTGGGATACCCGATCGCGGGAAA
>JACCGJ010007182.1:0-19760 GCA_013407085.1 Atriophallophorus winterbourni
CATCATAGACAGCATTACACCGGTAGCACGTACCGAATGCTTAACTGCCATACAACCATGAAAAAGTAAAATCTTAAAAGATTGGGAAGGGTGGGACTTAAATTGCTACGACTTATATAGAAGAATGAGCACAAACAAACTGGGAAGAGGTGCCTACACCTCGAATCGAACATGCATTCAAGCAAGTTTCGCTTAAGCCGGAGCAACTCAGAAGTATCTGAACCAACGTGTAGTTTGACTGCCCGGCACTTTGCACGGTCTCAGGCTTGTGTTTCCATTACTTACGCTGGGAGAAAAAGCTGTGACACCTTAGATTGGCAGCGAAATGCACATGACTTGTTCACCACAAGATTAAAAACCTATCCGAAACTGGCATTGAAAAGCACTTTATCAACAAACCTAGAATATCCCTTTCTTGAGCCACAGCATCGAAAAACGTGTCCTCCCAGAACTGCATATGGTCCCACAACCGAGATCGCACTTTTGATCGAATCAATGCTTCGAACAAATAGCTGCGAGGGGCCAATCGAGTACCCGGCAAGCTATGGTCTTCAGGATTGAATGCAACAACCCGCCAGTTTACAAATTGGTTTTGGTACATCGCTCCAGGCGCTGCAAGACGAGTGGTTGTAGAAGTTGACGAAAAGTGAGGAGCTATGTTAGAAAATCGTATATGAGAAGTCTAATGGTATGGACAACATTTATAACTGTAATTGAAAGATGCGCAAATCGAATGTGTGAAAGACGTGGTCAGCAGGTAATGAGAGATGTTTGAAAATGATTTGCAATGATTTGATTAATTTTAATTGAATCGGGGAAAGTAGATCCTATAATGTAAAAGAAGCGGCAAGCAATTAAAGCAAAAATAAATACAGTGCGGGTAATGTGAGCTAAACAAAATACAGAGACCGTTAAATCAGACAGAGAAGGTTCGGTCAGATGAAATCGCTTATTTAAATTGCTTACAAAAACATTTTCCTCAGGAAAAGTACTGATTGGCTGAATCAAACCAATATGTATTTAAACAAACAGTGGCTTCACGTGTTCAAGTTTTACCAAGCATTCTACCGCTGTATCAAGGCAAGTGGAACTTGGCCGTAGTTTTCCTACTTGATGAGTGCGAACAGAAAGAAGCCGGTCGTGCAGTGGATATAATGGAAAAGGTTCACACACAGACCTACCGTTCAAACGTATTTGTATACCTGCATTCCCACTCAGAAAATTTAATGGTAGAAAAAGCAGTAAGCTTAACAATAACCATAGGATGACAAGGTATATGGATTGTGTACCCATGCACCGTGCTAAACACACCGTGCTAAATTGATTGACCAGAGGTAGTGAGGTGCATGATGAAACAAGCTGTTCTTTTTTGTTCCTCATTTCTGTCTAGACTTGGGCAACCTGACAGTATTTTGCCCACGTGCAGTCTCTGACTATGCGGCACTTTGCCTGGATTAGGCTTGTGGTTGCATGCATACATACCCGTGAAATAGATCAGAGTTGTTTGTGACAAGATTTAACAACAGCAGCTTCGATGCTAAAACGTTTTAGACCCATCCTCAGTGTAGTAAGTCACGTGTATCGTATCGTCTCCGCTTGGTGGACTGGGAAATTTAAAACCACATTAACTTTTACAAAGCCACCAACTACAAGAAGTTGATCTAGTGCCATCTGTGCCACGAGAAGATAGACGCAAGTTGAGGGATGCCCACAACGCCACCTGTAACAGGCTTATTGAAACAGCGAGACGAGTATGCGATTCTACGCGATGAAATTGTAAAATGACAGTATCAAACAATTGGAATAGACCTATTTAACTCAATACACTAAACGCAAGAACCTTAGCTGATCCACAGCAGCTCATACACAATAACAAAAATAATAATAATAATAATAATAATAATAATAATAATAATAATAATAATAATAATAATAATAATAATAATAATAATAATAATATTAATAATAATAGTAGTAGTAGGGATACATATACCGAGCTTCATGTAACGAAAAGTGAATATGCCGATAAAATGGATAGAATTTCGACATTATCTTACGTCTTGACTCGGCACTGTCAGTGCTTTGCCCGGCCTCAGAGCCCTCCAAACTGAGGGTTTCAAAACTGTTTGCGCGATGCCTAGGCGATTCCAAACGTTCTTCGTCCGGTGTCTGTTACGGATAAGCGTTATTATGAAACTGCGTTAAACCGATTGAATAGTTGAGAGTAAAAATGTCATGAAATGGCGAGTAAAATGAAACTCTAGTAAGGTTGACATAAAAATGTAAAATCGTTGATTTGACTGCAGTCTTTGACTGTGCGGCACTTTGCCTGGATCAGGTTTGTGCTTTCATACCATACACTCAAATCCTAGTCTCAGACTCACTGTTACAACTAGAGGTCAAAACTTCGATCGCTTAATCATGGTAAACCAACACAACCTCACAAAAAATACAAAAAAGAATCGCGTTATCCCTTCGCTCTACCTGTATAGCTGGGTCTGGCAGAGGCTAATAGTTTAAGCGATCAATGGGGCAGTCAAGCGAATTGTTCAACGGTTGTAACGCTACGCAGTACTAAAAGAAAACATAAATGCCAGCTATTTGAAAACAAGCAGCCTGGAGATGAACGCAAGCCGTAAAATTAAGCTTCTCTAAATTTTAGCTATCAGGGGAGTTTGTTTAGGGGCTATGATGTCAGAAGTCAATCACGCAAAGAAAATTAACCTAGGATGTAACTATTAATAAAATATTGCTACAAGGGACTTGGTCAACCAACCGACTGCTAGCAGATTGTATGATTTTAGTAAGTCTATTTGTGGAAAAGAATAACATGAATAGGGTAATACTAATAAGAAAACGACTTTATTCGTGTACACGAATTTTTCAGCAAATAAATTATTTTCAACATAAAATTACGAAAAATAAGGATGTATGAACTCACACAAGTCTGATTTAGGCAAAGTATCACTTAGTCATAGATTTCATGTGCGCCAAATTGCATTTTTATATATACCAATCGATGCATCTATCTATCTATCTATCTATCTATCTATCTATCTATCTATCTATCTATCTATCTATCTATCTATCTATGTATCTGGCTATCAAGCTATTTTGTTTTTATTTTTAAAACGCACTTGTTGAATGTGTTCTTGTTGCGAATGTGTTTGCGTGGGAGTTGTATCCGATTTTATAAAACGATTGGCATAGGAAAACAGACCAGCGACAGGACGCGTGATTTTTCGGCTGAAAGCTGGAATAACAACGGATACGATGAGCGTCCGGTATACAGACAAATAAAAATGAAAATGACTTGGGTTCGTTTCGAAAAGTGTTGGAAAATCTGCACTCGCATCGTAATCGAAACTTTCTTGCTCATGATTAATAGCGAGGGTAGGGAAGGTGGTAATGAGTGAAAGATCTAGTTCAACGGGTAGAAAAGTAGGACATAAATGGAATAAACGAAACCATTAATTTAAAAACAGTATAAACAGAGTCTCTCGCAGAGGTTCAGTCAGATTAGATGAAATTAAAAAATAATGTAAGCACTAACCCGGCGATTTAAAATCGGACGTGCGAAATTCCTTGGTGGTTGAACGAAACCAGCCAGCTAAAAACGAAAATGAGTAACATAAACAATACATCAATCTCACGATTAACAGTGATGAGAAGACAGCTGGTTGTGTAAAACATCGCGATAACCGCAAAACGAATGGTTTAAGCATGCGAGTTACTGTTGAAATGTGAAAACATACCGCCAGCCCGGAGTCAGAGCTTGCGAAAAGTTTGTGATCGGAATAGAAGCAATACATTTTAGAAACCACCACGTGTAAAAATAGACAAACGGTAAAAGCGCTTTTTTGGATTAGTGGGTGCGATTTTGATTTCGTTTTATTAACCATTTTGATTCGATAGTTACGCTTCATTCTTTACGACATTACTCTTTCACGGGATTTAACAAAAGATTACTGGGAAAAACACCGCGATCTTTGCTTTCTCACTGATTTTCCGCGAAATTCGATCGGTGTAACTTATATATTTGGCGACAAAAAGGGTGTTATAGTGTGTGAGAGAGAGTGTGAATAGATAGTTCTACTTTAACACGGAACTACACGTATAATAACTTAAATTTACCGTTATTATGCATGCACATAACAAACTCAACAACCCCACACAGATCTAAAATCATTTGCAGCAAGCATAACTATGCAGGTGAAAGTTGCAATATCAAACTGGTCACTCCCTGCTTAGCGGTCCCATTCACAGTAGCAACAATAGCATGAGGTATTTTCGCGCACAATTCAAACGACCGCATTTAGGGAACAACGCTAACCATGACTCACCAAAGTTGCCCATAAGATTTTCACCCGTAGGAACGTTCGAGTCAGCGTTTATTTCGACCTGTTTGATAGAAAAATCAATAAGTTGGAAACTATTCAATGGGACAACGAATATGAAGCCCACAGCAAATGGGTCATATATGAATGAATGAGTGAATGAAAGCACAAGACTGATCCAGGCAAAGTGCCGCACAGTCAGAGACTGCACGTGGGATAAGATACTGTCAAGTTGCCAAGACTCAGACAGATATGAGAAAGAAAATTGAAATGGTAGTGAGCTCCAGCGTGTCTCAGCTGAGCTAACTAACCGGTGGCCAATCAATTTAGCACGGAGTTAGCCGCACAGCACAAAGTACTGCACGATTGCACGTATTACCGGGTCATATATGAATAAATCCAGGGGCGAAAACAGGCCAACGCACCTGGGATGTACACGAATTATCATTCACAACCGGAGGAAGCTCCAAATAGTGTGTGTGGCAAATTTCCAGAAGCCACATCGCACTCGCGAGACCTCCAATCCCGTGATTCGTGCATGTGTTCTCTAGGCCACGGATAGAACAATGCAGTAATGAAACGAGCGTCTTATACACGGAGTGTGTTTCCAACGCCTGAAATAAATTATAATGCACTGAAGAGGTAAAAATTGCCAATGAATTAAATGTACAGCGTCCACTATCACTCACTACATCGCTGATCACTTCCCAGGGCTGTGGATGGATTGCACGCAGTGCTGAAGTCAGTTTTATGAAGATGTAAGAACGATAATTTTCGTTGACTAAAACTTCGCGCAGCTTCATTGTCTGCCCAGAGGTTAATTGGCGACCTTCAATGACCGATTGAACGATTTCCATCAAAAAAGCCTGATCACTGTCGAGAAAATGAACAGGTAAATTGTACAGATAATCGGCCGAGGCATACACGAGGATGTGGTTCAATCTGGATAGAAGGGGCTTAAAAGAACAATAGCATGGAATAAACTGGCAATAACAAGAAAACATCAGCATGACAGCTTCCTTAAGTTTTTTCTACCAAGCTTTCCGCATACCTACACTTGACAACATATGAGATTAAGCAAACATCCAGGGATTTTTACAGCAAGACCGCCGCTGAACGCGGTTTTGAGATAAATCCTCAAGTGTGATTTACAGATTCAACTACCTAATTCGTAAGCAATAAAGTGCTATTGGATTAACCCTGTGGGGGGGCACACATCTACTCAGGGATGCAGGAAATAAGCCAAAATCAAAATGGCACCGCGTAGATCTTTATTCCAATTTTACCAATCGCATATTTTCCATCATTACTCTACGGAAATTACGGAATTCCCCGAGCCGTAACAGACTGAAATTCGCAACAAACTTTGAGGTCTAGGTGCTTCTAAAAAGTTACGCTAATAATGTACACCAGCTTGATGAAGAACAGTCCATAATTTAACCATTACCAAAAAATCACAAATCTTCAGGCAAACAGATATACGGTTGAGCTGAGACGATACAGGTAGGTTTTGGCATTGGGTACAAAATGCGGCTTTTCGTGTCCCAAAATCCATGCATTTAGTTTCCTTCGTGAAAATATTCTACGCCTCTTAATTTTAGTCAAAGTACTGAGCTACTCTACAGACAGCAAAATAGCTTATTTGTATTCGATGAAATAACAACCTTGGAAATCTATTCCATGTTTTGTGTAACAAGCATTCGTGTCCTCGCCATTTCTGATGCCTAATTGCAACGTATTCCATAATTGTAATGATAATAATCTTATTATTGATAACTCATTATTACTAACGGCATTACTGGTATGGTCCTTACAATTCGTCACTAGTATCGTGACGGATACGTGCGCCCATTGTAATTCATCATCGAAAACCCGGTCGAAACTGGCTATATTACCTCCCGGAACGTCCCTCTATCAAGCGTCTTTTATTCTATTTGCAAACAGACAACCTTGGTAAAATGAGCATGTTACTTAGCAAACGTGGTCACATTTATTTCATCATTACAAGGTGCTTAAAGCCCTGTTGGATTTCCTGATTCATAAACAAGTCTCGAACTTCAATTACGGATATTTCTGCAATTTCGTTCTTTATCTTATGATGTTTCAAGGTTAGTGGAATATGGACCAAGTATTCGCGCATTTCCATAATCGATCGATCACACACGTACTGTTGGAAGGATGGAACAAGTTAGCGAGGTTTATAAAACGAAGTATTTCCTAATGAAGTGAAAATCATTTTTTGAAATCTAATCTAATCAAAGCGAATTGTTGAAGAGATCCACATCCCGTGCTGGATTATTGGTTTGTCAATCAAGTAACAATTTGATACGAAAATCAAACCGAATGGTGGTAATTGGTATGACAACAAGTTTCCCCAGACAATCATTCAATCGACAACCACAACAGAAAGTCATCCCAAGAGACGGGATTTACGTTTGTTGCATCAGCAAAACGGAAATGTAGAGATTGAGGACGAAATTGGAGCGAAACACAGATTGTAAAAGGTAATGGTATGAAAGCACAAGCCTGATCCAGACAAAGTGCCGCACAGTCAGATACTGCACGTGGGCTAAGATACTGCAAAAGGCAAGGGCATTGATAAGTTCACATTGTTCTTCTGGGAAATACTGTCATGCACCGTCATGGAACATAAAAGCTACTGAACGCGTATAAGAATAGGCACAGACATACTGGGATGAGGTGCTTACAACTAGAATCAAACACGCATGCAATCAAGAGCTCTGAACTAGTGGAGCGACATCAGCATAACGGTTGCTTCGTGGCCTACACTGTCACACATCATAATCGAAAACAATCCAAATATTGAACCCCCTCGTTCTGAGAAGCATGATTGGGGAATGAAAAAACGAGGTTATCAAGCGTACGCGCTAAGGGTGGAAGACAATAAACTCGTTGAACAGGTAGCCGAGTTTCGAAAATTGCTATGCTTCGTGTTATTCAAGCAAACGGAGAGAATGAGGCAGAGGACAAACAATCGTTGGAAAATCAGGTGACAGAGATCTCGATGATTTCCAATCGAATGTGATAACCGCTAAAAGCAATCGTCTTTAAACATACCTGCGTGAAATACCATAAGTTTGCATCTAGTGTTGGCGAGCGATTGTAGTAAACTGTGAGGAAAAAACGAATGAGGGCACAACATAGAGACAGTACATAAAACACAATGACATGAGACAACAATTACATAACAACAACAAAAATCACAGAACGATGGAAACAACGGGATTAATATGGAACCAGTCTAATTTGATTAAAAATTACAAGGCATGTAATGATAAAATTGGTAGAAGAATGGAACGAAATCAACGAAAAACATATAACCGATCATAGTCAGCACAAGTGGCAGAATGAGTGAACGAAAATGAGGTGCATTAAAGCCTACCTGCTGCTCATCGCCTGATCTATGTCGGCACCATGAGTCGAAACGCGATGTTCTGTTTCAACCGATTTGTTCGTATCCTGTTTGAGTTCGGTTACGAGACGCCGAGCGAGATTGCCAGACCGTTGAACAATCTGCTTCGGAGTTCCTGTGGTGATACAGTGACAAGGTGAAATTAGCATTTACGTCATTTTGCTTTTAAAAGTGCAGAGCTGTGCCGCGATTGCATCGGTTGTTAGAGAATCGTCGTTATCGTTATATACAAACTAATAACGACACTATTTTTAATTAATCCAGGAAGTCTACGCGTAGTACATATCCTTGTATGCTCACATCAAGACAATCGTGTGACACACCTGGATTGTCTCGGCCTCATTCGGTCGATGTCGATTATGGTGTACATCGCAAGCGCATGACATACATCGCACGAAACAGTCCTATTCAGGGAGGAACAACTTCTTTCACCGCGCTCATAGCGATAGGTTGTTGCGTCGGCAACTGGTGGCGGCTAGTGCACGCTTTTAGTTGTGTAGGTTAAGCGGCAGAGAGTAGTATGTGCTCTTCCGAAGCTTGAAGCGGACGCTTTACACAGTGCTCCCAAAATGAGCGATTAAAATCAACTTTGCCAACTCGCAGGGTCAATGTCAAGAGCTTCCATAACTCTTTTGCAAACGACCTGTACAAGTAACGATCTCCAAAATGATTGACACGGGTATTGAGCTTCTTTGAAGTAATGGATGCTTGCAAGCGACAGATGTTGTTGTTGTTGTTGTTGGCCTACTTCGGTCGATGTCGACCATGGATGTACATCACAAACGCGTGAATGTTCAAGTTTTGCAGCTTTTTGAGTGACTAAACAGTCTGATTCGGGAAGTAGAGGTAAAATCTCTCCCGCAGCGCTGGCACCGATAGTCAGAAACTCGGTTGTATTGCGTCAGTTGCACGTCGGCGGCGTGATCTGCATTCAGCGCCAAGGGCTGTATCCGCTCATCCCCAGCATGCAGGACGACGCTTTACACAGTGCTTCCGATATGAGCGGTCAAGAGCAAGTTCTTCCCAACTCGCCGGGTCAATGCCAAGAGCTTTCATATCTCTTTTGCAAACGTCTTTGTACCGCAAGTGCGGTCTGCCCAATGGTCGACTTCCTAGTTGCAACTCACCATAGAGTAGATCTTTCGGAATACGACTATTTTCCATTCTATAGACATGACCAAGCCAGCGCAGGCGGCGCTGTCGCCTTCTGTAAGCGATAGATGAAGCCCAGAATAATAGGGGATAGAAAGGTTGAATGCAAACAAACCAGCAAACGAAACGAAAAGCCGTGACCTTCGAGGTAAAGACTTACTGAATAAAGCAGATAGCGCACTGGAGGCTTGAGCAGCAACATCGGTTAGATTATCACCGATATTCGTTAAGATCAATTTCCCCACGGTGGTCTCTTCAAAATCATCGTCGTCGTCATCATTCTCCAACTCGGTTTGGTGATTTCGTTTCGCGAATCGCACGCGAGGTTCACTGGAAGACTGCTTGAATCGACCAATTTTATCTGAAATGTCTCCCGTCTCATGCTTCGCTGCTTACAAAACAGAATGAAATAAAAATGGCAAAATACACAGAAAATCAAGGCAGCGCTCAATAAAAAGTGCACAGGAAGTGTAAATTAGTCAGCTAGACATAAAAGTCACGATTTAACGCGTGATTTTTCAACCAGGGATGCTCGCACTCCCAAGGGGTGTGAAACAGGATTCCAGAAGGGCTTTTCGGTATTTCATTTTGTATCGAAAGTTTGGTGGGTCTCAGCTGATTTATTGTTCATTTCTTAGCGCATTCTGTGCTCGTGCAATGATCATTTCCCATGTCTCTAGTAAACAATGATTCAACTCACTCAGATTGTGCTCTTTGTTCAACCTATCGCTCTTTATATCGTTTTATAGCGTAATGTACAAATGAGGAAGAAACCCTTTAGTTTGGTAAGCGGACTGCAACAAACTTCTGGAGCTATTTCACTGGGAACCTTCCGTTTAATCATCATCATCATCACAGACCATAATGCACCGGTAGCGCGTACCGAATGCTTAACTGCACCCAAATGACGGTCAATGCAGGCAATGGAACAAAATCAGCGAAAAACATCTAACCGATCATAGTCAGCATAAGTAGCAGTAGGAGTGAATCCTAAAAAGATGGGAAGGGTGGGGACTTAAATAGCTACGGATTCTATAGAAGAGTAAGCACAAAACAAGAATGGTAGAGGTGCATACACCTCGAATGGAACATGAATTCCAAACAAGTTTCATGAACGAGGTAGAGGACCATCAGCATGGCAGCCCTTCCTGCGGGCTTTCACTGTAATGGCATTCATAACAAGCTTTTCTCGTCAATCCGCTTGAAACATCAAGGTTAAGCAAAACACTCCAAGAAGATGCCTTAGTGCAAGACCGCCAATGCACACGGTTTCTGGACATATCCTGAAGCGTAACTAACCATTGCGATATATGATCGCGGGGACACCAGCCTGGAAGACGCGCTGCGCCTACTTTGGAAAGGTTACTAGTGAGGGTTTTTAACTGCCTATGCCATGTGACGGTTTGGCCTCCCCGAGATTTATGCCAATCAGGATGTGGCGTCGCAAAAAAGAATCTGTTTCAGAAGTCGGTGGTCCGGCATCCGTAAAACGTGACCCAACCAGCGTAACCTATGCAGGTTGATTTGCTTCTCTATATCAACATTACTACCGAACAACTTATTTCGGAGAGCATCGGTGCGTATGCGATTGTAACAGCTAACCCCTAGAATGTTGCGGAGACATCGGTTTTCAAATATTTGGAGACGCTGAAAGTGTTCTTTACGTAGGGTCCAGGTTTCGCACGCATACAGTAACACAGCACGAACTGTCGCTTTATAGACTCTACCCTTGAGTAACAGAGACAGTCCTTTCTGGCGCCAGAGGTGACCTAGGTTGCGGAATGCTACGGTCGCTTTAGAAATGCGTGCCGAGACCTCGTCATCTAACGATGCAGAATTATTGATACAACTACCGAGATACGTAAAGCGATCTACGATTTCAAGCGCCTGATTGTAATAAAGTAATAAAGTGCTGTTTGATAAGTCGATGTACTGCAGCAGAACACTGCACTTAGAGGGTGCAAAACGCATTCCAAATGCGGGCACAATACTAGATAGCTTGTTCAGCATCGCCTGTGCATCTGTGTACGAATCGAAGAGCAGAACTATATCATCAGCATAGTCAATGTCGAGAAGCTTGCCGCCTGGCATTATGTGAACTCCGAAGGCTGGGGCACCGTCGCTGCATAATTCCATGATAGCATCAATTACGAAATTGAACAAAAACGGAGAAATCGGACATTTTTATCGGACGTTCAATGATGAGCACGTATTTCTACGCAGTTCTGGACAACATCATCCAACGCGGGGTACCATGATTCTAAAAAGATATCATGCTTCTGGAACGTTTAGACTACTTAGCGTTCAAGTTTGTCCATGGTTTTGAAAATTTGAGAACTAGTCGGTTTGGTCAAGGACACTAATGCAGAAGAGCAAATGAAGCGAGCTTATAGCACGAACAAAACAATTCGAACTGTTACCCGTCCCTTAAAAACGCACTATCGACGACGAAATGAAAAAACCTAAATGTGAAACATTAAAAAGGTAGGAAACCACCAATCTAACGAAAATTAAACTTTGTATATTTTACGTGGCTGTACTAAACAATGAATTGTGTAAGTGATGAAGTAGGATGGTTGTTTAGCATGTTTCAGGCGATTGCTAGAAAGAGCGGTTTCCGCTCACTGCGATGCATTCATTTCACTATATCTTCAGTGCACCTTGTGCTATTGCCACGAGAATTTGTGTGTGTGTTGCTCTGGCTGCTTACAGTCGGACTATAAAACTAAAAGTTATCAGCAATGCAGCAATGTTATAATAACGCAGCGTGTAAGGTATTTCATATGGTTCGTTCCTTGGAGATGAGAGAAAAGGAAAACTTAGCTCGCTAAGGGAAAGTGGGAAATTATCATTTCGGGCATCGTAAGCGTGGAAATGTGAAATGGGAAACGGGAACTCACCAGAAGACGGCAGCTCCGCCGATACAGAAGTTTGGCCTGGATTTGTTTCCACGCAAGTTGGAGGTGAATGAGAGGATCTGTATTGCGAAAACATAATAGAAACGGTCCATAAGAAAATGGCTTTATTGGTATTCACGAATTTTAAGCCTAGTCAGAAAAACAAGAACCGTCAGAAAATTACGAAAGCCGATGTGAAGTACTCGGTTCGTGAAACATGAATGAAGAAGGGCAGGGTGAGTGTATCATTTATTATGTCAAGTCACTACTTACGTTAGATTGGTAGTGTGTGCATCCTGGGAACCGGTCTGTGGAAGCAAGCGATGGCATTGATTAGCGATTGCGAACATTAAACACATTATTATTATTATCTTATGAGTGTGTTATTGATAGCGAGCATTTAAGCTACTTCGGTCAGAGAGGTTTTAGATGAGCAACGTTTGTAATCGGTAGGATACGCAACATGAGCCGTTAAAATATATAACTGAGCATCTAGTTGTTGAATATCCTGATCACAACAGCTTTTGCCGACATTTTCATGTGTTTCGAAACAAATTGACTAATAACAATATTCGATGCTGGGGTCAAACGGGAAATATCGTTTACCACAATAAAGAGTAGACTAAGGTAATGCGTTGCTTACACCCCCCGCACTTAGACACCACAACCGGTTTCCGCGCACGGATGTGCAATTGTGCAGCACTTATGAGCTGTGCGGCTAACACCGAGCTAAATTGGTTGCCTGCCAGTAGTGAGCTGCATGCGGAAACGCGCTGGGGTCTCACTATCATTTCTATTCCCCCTCTCATATCTATCTGGGCAACCTGACAGCATCTCAGCCCATGTGCAGTCTCTGACTGTGCGACATTTTGCCTGGATCAAGCTTATGCTTTCCTACTGTTTGCCGTCATCAAGTGGATACAGTGAGATTAGGTTCAGTGAGCCTTGAGACATCTGATGACAGCAAACAGCTGGAAATCGGTTGGGCTGTGAGCACTCACGAAACTAGTCATTTCCACTGACTTGATGGGTTGAGTTAGAATCACAGTGCGAAACGGACATTCAAATGTTAGCTGTGCTGTATTACTTTCAAATCTCGTAATTGAAACATAATTCCAGCGAAAACAGTGGATTTCGATACCTCTCTGTTATTAATCAAGTACCGTAGACTACCGTATGGACTAAATAAATAGATATTACGATTACATTTTGGAGTATCCCACAAGTACAGACACCTTTACTTTGTACGAATCATCCAAGCAAAGAGACTGCGTATATCGAAGCCTAAGGAGTAAAGAGAGCGTCAAGGTTCAGCATTGCCACTCTGTATATGTAACACCGGTAATGAGCTGCAACCTCTATCCCTCCTTGCCTGCCCCGAACAACCTAACAATATCAAGACATAATTAGATGGCGTGTACTTAGCCTGATTCAAAAGTTGTGACTGGACGTACAGGCAGGAATAGTTCAGCGAATGAGAACGTACGTCACTAAGTATATCGGAGGAGCCACTGTCAACAGACGAATCATCTGGACCCACAGTTGCCTGGGTCGCCAGTGCACGGGCATCGATCAACGACCCGGTGCTGTCCATGGAATGCTGGGGCCTGGTTTTTCGAACTAAACGGTCTGGAATTGTCGGCATAATTGCATTTCGAACTTGATCCTCTTTGGATTTGGGTGGACTGTAATTTGAGATTGGATCGCGCCAAGGCGGAACGGCTGTGAATACGGTTTAAAATTAGATTGTGGATTAAAATAAAGTAGAAATATCGCATATTTTCTAACAAAGCTTGTACATTCTTATTCTTCTATCTGGGCTAACCTTGTCCGAGGGTCATCCTCAATTAGCTTATCTTCAAATACCCGAAAATGCAACGAGGCAGTCAAGGATATCAAGCTCTGCATCAAAGAAGATTTTGTGTTTCGCTTAACGGCTCAGTGTTTGAAAGATACATTAATGTTAAGTACATTGGGGTTACAATGATCTACAGACTCAACTGTAGTAATCATGAGGCCGCGAGGACCGAAGTGTAACTGCAGCACAACTCGGAGCGTCTGTGCTGCAGTCTTGGTGGCACATGAAACCTAGATACGCGCGCCAAAACATTGTCAACTAACGACGTTCATTTTAATTTTCACTGAAAGGAAACGAGATATTTGGTATCCCTGATACAGTTCATTAATGGAGAAACTTTCACGCAAAGCTATCGTGAACCCTAGAACGTTCAGACGAGTGAACACTAAGCGAGACCTGCGGACGACTAAGTTCTTGATTCCGAAAAGCCTAGGTTTTATAAACAGAACAAAACAGCACGGAGTCTGTCATCAATCTCGTGCGAGAAGGTACTCTGACACCACAATAACCCAAGCGTATACCGCTTTCTCAGCATAATCAATTTACTTGCGCATTCAGCATGTTTATTCAATAAAATTGGTTTTAAAAGCTTCTGTTCTAATGAGATCCTTTTAAAGAAAATTACGAATTCAATGAACAAATTTTCGATTGCTTCGGGACAACTATCAGCTTTAAGAAAACATTGAAACAAAAAACGGTAATGCAGGAACACAAGATGGCACGAACTGCAAGCAGCGTAATGGCAAACGAAACTTACAATTCAGATCGAAATTCGAAGCATCGTTGAAGACCATATCCAATACGTGATCGAGTAGTGGACAAACACCGTCGGTCCAAACGTCGAAAGTCACCTTGGGTTGTGCAGAAACAAACCACTTGGGCTTGTCTCCGATCAAAGACGCGTCAAACACCCCAGCATGTATTCGCTGGAAAACTTCGTTCTCGGGATAGAGACACCATTCAGCGAAAAATTCAATAGCCTGAATGTCGTGACAAGTCATCAATAGGTGTGAGACATAACAAGAGCAAACACGCTGAGTACTGGTTAAAATAATGCGGTTTGCCATGTGGTAGTTTGAGGATAACCCGTTTGTCGAATGCGATGTTTTCGTTTAATTCCATCGCTCCGTCAGATTGACGTCTAGGTGGCTCTAAGCTAGAAAAGCATAATTCGCTAACGAGCCGAAAAATAAGCAGCTTTTGATACATTGACATCTGCGCCTTCAAACGACCGTAGGAAATCGCTAAGTATTCCTACACAAAGTAACTATTGTTTGAACTGAGAGGTGAGTAGCCGAACACTTTGAAAGGTACTTGGTCGGCAACAACGATCCAGTACGGAAATACTTGGGACAATTGGAGCTCATCATTAAAATATTCTCAGTGAAATAAATGGAGTAATAAATCGATACAGAGATACCCTGAAAGGAAACATCGTCGTTTTCGCCGAGTACTTAATAAGGATTGGAATTTGTCCGAATTCTGATGTACTAAATGAGAAGCTGTATAGATAATAGGATTTCAATCACTGGGCACCCAAAATATGCAACTGGAAAGGGGTCCGGATAAGGATTTCAATATATCGTATGGTATGAAAGCACAAGCCTGATCCAGGCAAAGTGCCGCACAGTCAGCGACTTCACGTGGGCTAAGATACTGTCAGGTTGCAAGTGGCATAGACAGATGAGAAATAGAGAATAAAGGTGGTAGTGAGACTCCAGCGTGTTTCAGCATGCAGCTCACTACCCGTGGCCAATCAATTTAGCACGGTGTTAGCCGCACAGCACAGAAGTACTGTACGATTGCACATCCGCGCAATATAGGATAACAATAGGATATCGAGTACATGATAAAGGAATAGTGACACCTAGGACCGCGGCAGATTTCTGTTGCATCCTGTATACGCGCTTAAGTCTAGTCCTCGGAAGATTGACTCCGAAAGCGACTCATCTACTAAAAATAAGCAATGCTCTCAACTCAACTGAAGGCAACGTAAACGGGTCGCTTCTAGGTACGACACAACCAGTAACTACATCAGCGAATTGAGACTACAAGAATAAGTTGACCACGAAGACGAAAATCAGATTAATACCTGCGTTTGCGCAAGACGCTGAACAAACGGAGTTAGAACGGGACGCGATTTCAGAAACGAGTAATACTGAAACGCTACCACCGGACGAGGGTACAAACGAATAGTGCGCGTATGTTCGATCAAATTAGCCAATATGTTGGGCGAGTTGAAAAACCGAATCTGTAAATAGAAAGGCGTCACTTGACTATATGCAAAGTAAACGCAGCTGAGAATACATGTCATCCAATGGGAACTCACGATAGCTACACGGGTCGCTACGTCGATCGCGTCTACATCCACAAGTTCCGTATCCGGAGATGATCCAGCGTCTGCGTCTACAGATGGGATAGCACGTGGTCGGTACGTGCCCATTTTTGACAAAACCTATAGAAAACGGCACAATGTAGGCAATCGAATGAATAGAGAAGTGCTACTGGTTGGAACAGATCATTATGAAATGGTAAACAGTCAGACCCAGTTAACAATCGATTGAAATATGTCTGGTACCGATAGAGTACTCATAATCCTAGGAAAGTTGGGTGTAATCGGTTAGCGCAGGCTTTGGGTAATGTTTCACTTCTGACACGGAAGCTTTGTCAGACCAAGGGTGATAGTCAGGATAGGGAACATGATTAAGTAGCAGTCAACCCACCACCTTCGTTTTGACCTCCTTTTGGTTCTCTCACTCTGACAGTTAAGAAGAAATGAGCTGGACACAAAAATTAAAACTGTGTACGTACTGACTCGGATGTTGGACGAAAATACTTTCCGAAAAGCGTTAAAATCAATATACGAATCTTGGTAAATCAACGTTTGGCGCAGCCATTGAATCATGCTGAGTCAAAATTAATTTTCCGGAATTTTTCGATAACCGTGTTGTTTATAGAAATTTTTCAACATTTCTATGTAAGACAGCAGATATTTTACACCGCGCACGTTTCAAATGCTGTGGACTTTTTATACTTCAAACGGAGGTTTCGCTGTGTGGGTCAGAAAGTTCAGCATGATGCGAAAAGGTCGAACAGATTGTGAACTTTCGTCTAGCCCCGTTACAACACACGATGCATTGCAATGTTGCTGGTCCATAGGAAACAAAGGGTGTTACGGGTTTCAAGAAGAGACTATTTAAAAGAATTGATGTGACTAAACTAATCTTATTCGCTGACAATTCGTTTAGGAGAATAAAGCCATTTTTCGTCTCAATTAACTCACTCAAAGTTCCGGGAAGAACGTCACCCTTAAAAACATTTTTTTATTTCTCTCAGTTCCGCATCGCTTACGTTGCATAGAAAAACCATCTATGTTGAGTGTTTCAACGCTCGAGTAGATTCAACGTACGAATATGTATTTGTCAAGCATTTCGAAAGGTAATCTGAAAGTTCTAGACCTCTGGAATATGGAGCATGTGGACCCACGTTCTCAGATGAAATACTGCTGTATTCGAAAAGATAGCTTACTGAAACTGATCTTACTGTCTCGACTTGATGACGGCAAAACAGCCAGAAACCGGTAGTGGTGTGTAAGGGATTGGGATGTGAGCACCACAATACATTAATAATAAATCTCATTTTCACCTTGAAATGTCCAACATATTAGTTCACAAAACACGGAACCACCGAAACTGTAGTACGCTGTTCAGAAATAAAAAAGTACGAATTCCAACACAAGCCACTTCTACCGTTTTTCACTTACGTGTTCCAAATGTTGTCGAAGCTCTCGTCCTTCTTCGTTTGGCAACGGTGGAATCGGATCGAGCTTCGCGCTGCCAATCATCTGCAAATGAACCGGATGGACCGTTTTACATATACGAAAATGAAACCAATCGTGCTGAGACTGGATCTTGCCGTGGTGCGGTGGTTTGTGTACCTCATGACTCGTTTAGATATGATGGGCAGTGCACTCCGAGCACCTTCAGAGTCACCCATACCAGGAAGGTCAATGCATAGAGGTCAGACGAACACGGTCACAACCTAACCCGCTGCCTTGTGGGTCAGGCTTTTTAGCCAAAGGGTTTAGTCAGGAACCCTAATTGTTCTCCTGTCTAGGCATGGGCGACCTGGCAGTATCCCAGCCCGCATACAACTATGACTATTATTACGAAACCCAACTGCATAGTGCATCGGCCGTCGCGCACGATAAACAGGATCGCCTTACCTGATGCATACAGCAGGGGGATGTGAGCAACAAATTAATTTAATGAAACCGGTCGTGGGGTGTGTGTAACGGAAAAGCATGCAAATGAATATTTTGATATATAGTTTCATTGAAAAAGGAATTTAAAATCACTCTTAATTTACCTTGTTGGAGTCCAAATCCACAAGCCAAACATCGGGTGGCAAGCGAAAATGTGTTTTGCTCGATAAAAAGTTGGCCGGAATACCAATCAAGTAAGGGGTTGGAGAAAGCAGCAGCTACAAAGCGTAAAATCGGAAGTCAAATCAGCGAGCAGATCCAAGTCTTACATTGTGAGAAGCATTTTTGTTGTCAACCATTCCGTAATCGTTCGAGTTGTAAACGGAAACATGATAATGATAATTAACTGTTAAGCAGATGTTTACCACGTAGTCTCACACTTACGATTTCAAGTCAAAATATGAAAATCGAGTATTGATGTTGACAAAACGTATATGCTAAATAATCAGTATACATCTAGATGATGACAGTTTATCGGCGCCCTGTAAGTGATTACGGACGATTCCGCATAAACAAACATCAGCTAAAAATTTGTTAGAAGCAATGAGATGTATGCACTTGTATCTGTTGTATCTCCAACTTCAATAAGTGTCAGTGGTTGGGATTAGTGCTTTACTTCGGTTGTAGAATACCATGCTCTGGGGAACCAACTGAACCATACATACGTACTCAGAACTCAGAAAATTGTATGGTAGAAAAAGCATTAAGCTTAACAATAACCATAGGATGACAAGGTATATGGAACATATAAAAATATATAAAAAATATAAAATGTCTCAAAAATCAATAGGGACATTCGCATACCGCATGGGTCGTCATAAACTCATCGAGTTTGGAAGCGAAAACCTCAACAGATTCTGATCGTGTGATTTCTTCAGGCAAATAGTTCCAAGTGAAACAAATTCTTACGGAGAAAAAATTTCGACGTATATCCAATCGAGAATGCGGAATGCTTAAAGCCTTTGAATGTGTTCGTGTTCTAGTAAGGTCATTGGGCTTTAGCAAGTGTTTAAGGGGATGGTTTACATAATGCAGGATTTTGAAGGTCAACATAAGGTCACTACGTATCCGCCGTTGGGTAAAATCTTGTAGGTTCAGTTTTAACATTCGCTCTGTGAAAGGCAAATTTCTGTACCGGAGACCAACTTTGTAGCACGATGATAAATCCTGTCGAGTAGTTCGATATCCTTCCTCAGCCATGGTGCCCAGGCTTGGATGGACTATTCCATAACAGGACGTATATACGTGTTAATTACCCGGGGTAGGGTTTCGGGCGTAAAAATCCGGAATATTCTTTTGAGAAGACTCAAGATACGGCAAGCTTTATTGTACACCATCCGTAGGAAGCAGCCAAGCGAATTTCTAACTGGTATGATTTCCACTATGCTAAACAGTGTGGTGATATTTCTCGTGAAAAAGGTTCAAGTATCGGACTTCAAACCAAATGCAAAAATCAGTAACAAATGTTCGTAAATCGCAATGAGTAAGATAAACAACGTGGAAAGAGAAACCAACTATAATAGCCATTGCTAGTGTGTACGATAATAATAAAAACAGTTGTTATCGTGTGTAATAGTGAAATCGAGATGGAGAGCAGTGGTAAATGAGCGAGCATTAGTATTTACGATGCCAACGACTGGTGTTATCCGGAGTGGATTCAAATAATAAATCACGTGTGGATGTTGCGTATTTCATACCGGCGGAGGAGGAAATACCAACAGAACATCAATTTGTGCGATTGAATGTAACATTCGCTTCAAAATGCTGAATGCTAAATTGATCGCTACCGCCCACAATCCGCATGTGAGAATACTGTTAC
>JACCGJ010007184.1:0-10043 GCA_013407085.1 Atriophallophorus winterbourni
ATACCGAGATCCTTCTCAGCGCTGGTCCAAATCATGTTTTAATGATCAAGATTACATGTATGCTCGTATTGCCGGTCAAGTTGTAGCATTTTACATTTTCGTATGTTGATACTCATCTGATTTAGTTGAGACCTCTGCTGCAGCAAACAATCTTCAATCGATCGGATTTGCTACCATATTTTCATGTCATTAGTAAAAAGAACCATCTTGCATCTTACTACTTGCGCAATATCATTTAGGTATAACAAGAAAAGGATAGGTTCAAATACTGAACCTTTAGGGACGCGGCTGGTGACGTTGATTCTTTTGATAGAACGCCGTCAATACGGACTCGCAAATACTGATCGGTCAGATAATCCATTATCTCCAATAATAAGTTTCCTGTCATCCCATATTGCACTAGCTTTTGATGAAGCAGGCTGTGATTGAGCTTATCAGATGCCTTTGATACATCATGAACGGGGTATTATAGGTCAAGAGATGTTGTCCAATCATCCAGAGTGATGAGTAAATTTGAGGGACAAAACCCATGTTGCGTTGCTGGTACTGATGTTGCTGTTGTCCTGTCAAACGAGGGTGGTCACGCTGTTCCTTATTCAGCAAAATTGAACCCAAGTTGCAGGAGTAGCAAGATCATAAAGAATGGACCAGGCTCGTCTTTTCAGTGAAATCCATTTTCTGGTTCTACTACGAACAGTGAATCGGAAAGTGAGGACATCTTTGCTGGGAATAAATCGAGAGTTTGATTGGATTCGCATCTGAAGGCAGTTCCACAATGAGTTGTAATGTGTATTTGAGTCACTGAAATCAAGTTGGATCTCGTTTAGTTCACAGAGTGCTTCTCTGAATCTCCAAATGTCGACTTCACGGATGACCTTCGTCTCGTCGCTGTGTATCAAAGCACTGCAGACATAATCAAACACGAACACGACATGGTCACTTCGCCTTAATTGAGCTTAGTCAGCGATTGATTCGATAGTCGATACGTTCGAAGTCAAAACTCGGTCCAGAATAGATGGCCGATCTGTTCCTTCTATTCGAGTATGGTTGAAGATGTGATTGTAGAAGGGTACTAAGTCGAATATTTCGCGAGGTTTGTGCTTCAGTGAGTTCGTTGGATGCTGACCTCTTGAGTATAGCCGCGGAAGGTTGAAATCCCCGATGATTAGCATTTGAGTTTTCTGTCGAGTGTTGAGGCGCTGAAGACTTTCAACTAGCATATCGTTGTGCTCTGCGGTCAAAGTTAGTGAGTGGTATATGACCCCGATTGTACAGCTGTCACCAGATTCCAAGTCAAGCGAGCACCACAGCGTGTTAGTGAGTGAAAGATACAACGCCGCATCACCTCCAACGCCACCACGGTCACGGCGTTGGATTGTCATATGGGGAATAGAAGTTCGCAGTCCTACTGATACCAAGTTTCAGTTATAGCAATAAGATCAGGAGACTTGTCCACACATATATTAATTAGTTCCTCCAACTTGTTGACCAAACATGAAACATTTGTTTGAACAGATTTGAGCGATACTGCTTTACGTTGTGATAAATCATGGGGTATATGGTAAGGCGTTAAACAGTGTGATGCCGGATCCTTCTGCATAGTCATTGGGCTACAAGTTATTTTCCCCATTGAATCATCGGATCTAGCAACGATTCTTATTAGCAAACTGTCAGCTGGCCTAGGCCTAGATTCATGAGGGAAAAAAGGGAAAATGTCAGCACGATTTCAGCCTGTATCCGTATTTAGCTTGGTACCTTCGTAAAATCAATTGATAACGGTGTTATCTGTGTAGTACATAGATTCTGCACAATTGCAAATCGTGCCGAAGAAACAGTCAAGGATCGAATCACTCCGTGGCCGCATATTTCGAGAACGCTGCTTCACCAGATCCTCAACGATCCCATGTATAAATAGCCAACCGTTGATCATTGGAAGTATAACTGCAACAGCCTAGCTCACTATTCAGTGAGTAAACTCATAACACCTGCACTGCATCGGGACGAGGATCTCGAATATAATCACCTACCTAATAAACTTGATAACTAATCAAATGATATTTAAGCTTGAACGATCAAATTATAACTTGATATTCTGTTTTCAAGAACGGATCTCAGTTTAAATTCGATCGGTAATAGAAGTGTACTGCATGATGATCATGTTAATGACTTGTTCGGTCGAAAACAGCCATGAATTACATCAAAACAGTCTGATTCAAGACAGACAATTTATGCAGCTGCGCTCCGAGCGATAGGCAGTACTCGGCTGAATAGCTGTCTGTGTGACTTATGTTAAAAGGAAGGAGCTATATCTATACATGCCATGCGTTAAAATGAAAAGTAAGACTGTGTCCCTAAGCGAACTGTCAAGACCGAATTATTCCCAACTCATAAGGTGAATAATGGACCTGTTTGGATTGGCCACATACTTATAAAGATGTATCGATCAACCGAACATTGCACTGTTGTTTTGAGCTAGTTTCATGGTGTCAAGTGCAGTATATGTTCAACTCTTTAAAAACGTGACAACGAAACCAATGATCAAAGTAATGTGTTGCTCACATCCCCATACCTTACACACCACTACCGAATTCTGGCTCCTTGCCGTCGTCAAGTGGAGACAGTAAGACAAGGTTCAGTGAGCCTTGAAACAGTGGATTAAAGGTGAACAAGGTTATACTTGTATGCCAACTGTTATATAGGGTTTTTACAATGAACCAACGAGCCTGAAACCGGTAGTGGTGTGTAAGGTATGGGGATGTGAGCAACACATTACTTTGGTTATCCATAAGCGCCTCGAGTGCTTAACCAAGAATCACTTTGTGATTCAGTGTTTGAACATCGTGGTTCATTGTAAGAACCCTATATAACAGTGGCATACAAGTTTAACTTTGTTTGAAACCAATGATCATTTATTTTTAATAATAAAAGTTGTATTCATGTTAAATAAAAAAATAATTCAATTTGCATGAATGTGTGGGGGGAAACGTAATCAGGATAGTGATCGATTATAAATGTCGAGCGAAAAACGTTGCGAAACGCTTAGCATTGAGAATGACATCCAGTCAATGGATGCAACGTATAGGATGGCTTATACCATCAATGGAAACACCAATATTACGCAATCTATCGAGCGTGAGTTTTGAAAGCTCGTCAACTTTACGGCTTTCGAATTGGACGTTATAAAAGAGGAATGAAAATAAACCAGTTACGCTTTTATGCCACTGTTGGATAAGGTTGGTACGAACTACCTGTTCAATCACATGAGCCCACAGTCATATAGATAGACATGACCATAAACAAAAAGCTCATTTGCATGCTTTTCCATCACACACACCCCACGACCGGTTTCGTGCTGTATGCATTCATCAGGTATGGACAGTAGGATCAGCATCCGAATGCGCTCCATACAGTTGAAAAATGGTTAACAAGTTGCGCTTGTATGCCACTGTTAAATAAGGTTAGTACAACAAACCTGTTGAATCACATAAGCCCACCCTAATGGTGATGTTTTAAACTCATTACCATGAAATAAACAGGTTGGTCGTACCAACTATATCCAGCAGTGCCACACAAGCGTAACTTGTTTACTAATCTATCACTGTTTCGAATGCATGCGGATCCTGATCTCACTGTCCTTACCTGATGAGTTCAAGCAGCACGGACCCGGTCTTGGGGTCTGATGGAAATGCATGCAAATGAGTTTTTTGGTCAATGAATAAAAATAATTATTTGTAAGTAGTCATCTAGTATTTTACGTTTATTAATTGGTCTTGGATAGAGACATTGTGAGACAGCGAAGTATTCCTTTCTGATTGAAACTTCACCAGATTGTGGTGCAATTCTATCTGTCAAAACTATCGAATCGTCGATCCTGAGGAAAATGCCAACGATTTCATCAATCCCCTTCATTTGGAATTGAGAAGCTACTAAGGAATTTTGGCGGCACTTCACAGAACCTCGTATAGTTCAAAATTAAATCTCTATAAAAATACAGAAACGTGTTTAAGGAAACATTTTCGTTTGTTGATACAATTTGATTAACCTTATGGAAGACCCGGGCACTATTAAATCAAAAGTATCTTAGCGTAATTCTGGTGATATATTTAAAGTGTTTCAATGACCACTGCACGTAATTTCACTGTTTCCAGCAGCAAATAGCCGGATACCGGTTGTGATGTATTTGTAGCGTATAAGCATCATTGAATATTAGTCATTTACAAGGGTCTTGAGCGCTTGAATTGGAATCACTCTTTGAATCTGTATTTGAACATCGTGATTCTTTGTACGAACCCTAGTAAATAGTAGCTAAAAAGATTTTTCACCACTAAACCACAGAACCTAGTTTTTCTGTATCCATTTAAGGAAAGAATTATGAATAGTATGTGCGTGAATTCTAACTACACAATGCATTTTACATCCGTAACTATTTACCAAAAAGAACGGTCACTTTGTTCAACACAATCTGTTCTATTTAAATGACACACAAATGATATGGTAGATTGAATTTCATCTGACAAATAATCCACAAATTGTTTCCCAACCACCAGATAAATTGACTTGCAATCTCGACATTCAAGTGTTTTGCTTGCAACCATCCCATTTCCGTTGCTATTCATCTTCAAAACGTGGCGCAGCTAATCGTGGATTTTGATGCTTGCTGTCGAAACATCAAGCGCCAAAGTTCTGTTGGAATACGTTCCGGGCTATCAGGTAACGTCTTATCTATCGCCACAAAATTGTATCATTATTATTGAAAAGATTTCAAGTGATTTATTAAGACTATGAAACAAACAAAAACGCTCTTTGGGAAAACTTTCCCTTGAAAGAGAAAAATTGTTTTGCAATAAAAATTAGATTGGATTAATAAAAATTACAAAAGCAGCATTTATTGGAATGTGGATGAGAAAAGACAAGAGTTACGAATCGTAAACAAAAAAGAAATTGAAATGAAAATGCATAGTTTATTGAAAGACAAAATTGATATTAATACTGACAAATGTATGCACGAAAAGTATGGCAGCTCTCAAACGTTCCAAGATATTCAAAGACTTTATTCGTATGCTTGAAACTTTGTACGAACAAAATTACTTTTTTCCACACAAGTGACGGAGGAAAAGTAGCGAAGGAAGGCGAAGCTTCAATGGATTAGTATGTGATGCAAAGGCATGCAAATGAGCTTTTTCGTTCATGGTGGTGGGTTTAAGTACTTTCTACATGAGTGCGGACTCACGTGATTGAACAGGTTGGTCGTACCAGCCTAATCCAACAGTGGCGTACAAGCACAACTTGTTAACCATTCTGTCACTGTTTCAAGCACATGCAGATCCTGATCCTAATGTCTCTACCTGATATGTGCAAACAGCACGAAACCGGTCGTTGGGTGTGTGCGACGGAAAAGCATGCAAATGAGCATTTTTGTTCATGGTTATGGGTTTTACCCCATCTATTCATGTGTTTGGGCACATGTGATTGAACAGGTCGTTCGTATCAACCTTATGAAACAGTAGTTCAAAAGTTCATATCTTGTTTGCAGTTGAAAACATTTGGAGTTAGTAATGAAGAGAACGTAACAATAAAACAAAAAGAACGCTGCTCAATGATTTTTTTATTTTTAAGAAGAAAATAGTTTATTTTGCACTAAAAATGAGATCCGATTGACAAAAATCACAAATGCATCACTTTTTGGAATGCGGACTGGAAAAGACAACAGCAATGGTTCGTAAATAAAAAATCGGAATGATAATGATCAGTTTAACGAGAGACAAGGTCGAGATTAGTGTTCATAAAACCAAGAACAAAAAACATAGAAGAGCAAGATTTTTTAACATGCATCCGTCAAACGCTCCATGATTTTTCGGAATCTAAAAGGAGGGTAAAACAATCGACTTTATTCGTGTGCACGAACAAGATAAGAAGGTGAAGATGTTATGAAAAAGATAAAGTAGCGCCTATTCAATTCAATTCAACTTTAATGGTCTAAAAACCATTTAGCTTTACAAAAATCACAGAATAATATGGGAATTACGAATAACATAGGTACTAAAAACGATATTTGTTTGCTTACTGAGCAGTTCAGGAATCAGATAAAAAAATCCACAGGGCAGAAACATTTTCAATCTGTTTGATTGCACATGTAAATCCATGGGGTCAAAATGTATAGTTTACTTCGATGCATGGGGTTCAAAGTTCAAAGCTTTTATGGTGTTGAATATATAGGTTCAATGTTTGGATTGCTCTTATATTAAGATCATAACCAGATTTAAAATCTCATTTGCATGCATTTCCATCACACACACACCCCACTACCGGTTTCGTGCTGTTTGCACTCGTCAGGTAGAGACAGTAGGATCAGGATCCACATGCACTTGATTGATTTAGTTTTGTCGAAATAGTTTGAGTGTTGTGAGGAGGGTAGACAAAATTTTAGGTCACATATACTTCATATCATGATGTTTAAAATTGATCACTTAAAGTTTATCGACTTTGTTAACATGAAAATATGCTAATGATTTGCAACATCAACAGAAAAATGTACAGGATAAGAAATATTAGGGACTGCCCATTTGAAGGCCGCGAAAAAAAGACAAGGACAGATGAAAAGGACACGCGGAAAGCACAAAAGATTTTTGTGCCACGCAATACGATTAACTTGGTGCATATGAGCATACTATTTGATAGGCGGGGTTCTTGATTTGGCCGGGCTTTCTTAGATAAATTCTATGATTATCATATCCATTGATTTACAGTCCTGTGCCAACTGATCTAAACTCACGATGGAAAGTGCAACAAATTATAACGCGCGCTTTATGAAAAGTATTTTAAATTATCAACATTATCATGAATGGCATGGACTAAAATCCTTTATCAAATCCATTCGAAATAAATTGAAAAAATTTGGTAAACGGAGCAAAAACTATGCGGATTTGGAGATTGCTCATTCGGAAAACAGAAACAAACAAAATGTTAATTCCCATTGTGCGTTCATGCAGTATTCGTTCATTATGGGAACATTCTCGGAGGTTTATTCTACATTTGATAGCTTAGATTATTCACGAAGTGGTGTGTTCATGTTTTAAGAATCCTGGCTTCACACTGAAATCGATCAATGCTTGACTTCCATTGAAGGAATCAATTAATTTCGTCTTGACCGACAATGTCATTCAAGGAATCTTTGTGGTGCCGTGATTACGTAAATTAAAAACTATGGAATCGTAATCCGAAAGTGATTTTCACACATAATAACAATAACATTTATTGATTATCAGTTGAGTGTAAACCACGCTTTTCACTTTTGTATAAATCCCTTATATTCCTCAATACCTATATACCTCCCAACTGTTCTCTTTCGCCTAATAATAAATTTTTCGAATTCTTTCTAATTGAAACCTCACTTTTCAATTTTTTTATTTTAATGGGTGTTGACTTCGATGGGTAGATACTTCCTGCCTGCGAAACATACCCTTGACAAATAAATGCTAAACTCAATTCGACTACTTCTTCGTGACAAATGCGAGGTTTTTTCTGCGATTGCACGTGTATTAATTGCTGGCACAGACCACTGTATTTTCAAAGTGGTTACAAAAACCCATGGAGAAGTTATGTGCAAAAAACTTAGTAGTTATAGAGAAAGTGAAGTTTACAGAAGGCGATGAGATGCGTCAGAGCAATATTGAGGCTCTGCAACTGATGATTTCTTCAACAGACTTCTCTGTCTTCTCCGACAGTGATGTATCGCTTAAATACGATGTGATTACAGAATATTTAAATTTCCTGTACGACATTTGCTGCCCAGCTGAAACAATCTGTATAAGTCCTGAGAATTTTCGTCAACTACAATGAAAAGTTTGTGGTGACAAAAAGAATAGGCTTACCGCAGCAGTAAGAGGATATTGAACAAAAAAAGTGACTAAGGCTATAAAATCTGACATTGAACGTAAATTCACTGCTAGGTGAAAGATACTAAAAAATTATGAAAGTCTTCTAGAAAACCTTGCGGCCAGGACAGTGTGCGCGGGTTGTCAAGTTACTCGCTAGATCAAGTTCATCTGGATTTTGGTTCACATTTTCACAAGTAGATGATACAGATTTCAGTATCTCTGAAAATGATGTTCTGAAAAAGCTCTGTAGGTTAAAAGTGAACAAAGAACCCTGGTAACTCCAATGATACTTAAGGTATGTGCACCATGGATCACCAAAGCGATAGCTTCCATTTTCAACCGTTGCCCTTTTGCTGGCACAATTGCCAATTGTCGGAAAACGGTTAAATTACATTGTTCCCAAAGAAAACTGCAGAAACGTTTCGCACAATAGCATGCTCTCCACGAGTTTTAAAAATAATATAAAGCATAGTTCTTCAACGCATGCAGAATGTATCGTCCGTGAAACGTGATAATCAATTTGCTTACCGAAAGCAACGCTCAACAGTGGATGCCGTTCTATCTGTAACTCACATAATTGTGAAAGAACTTTACTGCAATTCATGAGCCGTTAAGGCTTGTTTTCTTGATTACACGACCGTGTTCGGCTCTGACGATCGTGTCTCACTGACGGACCTACTCAAGAAACGAGCCTGACCAGGCAAAATAATTCAATGGATATCTGGATACTTTTCCGATAGATCTCAATACGTTAACATCAACAGGCTACGCTCTGCTTTGATCACTACCGAGAAAGAGGATCTTTTCAGAATTCTCCGCTGCGCTTCCACAGCCGCCTTTTACTTTTACTTTTAAATAAGCAGATAATGTAGTCATTTGATGCGTAGTACACAAAAACGACTCGTCAAATCCTCTTTCCGCTGCTTTAGATGAAATTACTACATGGTCAGAAGAGAGATGCCTTTCTTTTTAATACTGAAAAATGTATTGAACTTTTTCAATAATCTGCCTGACAAACGCCCCGAAGAAATCCGCGCTAATATTTCTTCATGTATAATGAAGTCCACAAATCTGACAAGAAGGAAATACGTCAAGTATCTAGGCGTCGCCATATCCCATCATTTAAATACTCTACTTACAAAAGTTCGCAGTCTATCTTTTTATGATTTTCGTCTTCATTCTCTGGCAGTGAGTCTAAGCTAATTTCTCACTTCATATTCTATTGTATATTACCTCATATTATGTACTGTTCACTCGCTATTTTCCCGCAATTCTTTCAAAAAGACATTTTCTTGCTGAAACGTTGCATCAGGATCGCATTGCGCGCAAGCTCTATTGCTTATGAGGATTTTCTTGAAACAATTTTGAAACATTTTTCTATTTGCTGTTAGAACTCGATCTTTCATAAAGACTCGTTAAAAGCTCGTCGTACTGTCTTCTAGAACGCCTTCATATCAGAGATCATTTATCCCGTTTGCTTCACGCGATACCTTTGTCACAAGGAACGGCTTATTGAACAAGTACTGCGAATTTATCTCGTTGATATCATGTGTACATTTTTGCTTCTTATGTGTATTTCGTATAGGATTCGTAGTGTTTTGTAATAATATATTAGTCAGAGAACCTCGCCAGTTGAGACCTATAATGTATGAAGGGTGAAATCATCTTTTGTACTATAAACATTACACCAAGCTCAATGGATTATCCGAGAGTAATTGCTACATGCGACGAAATTTCGGGGGTTCCTTATCATTTTTTCAAGAAAATATGTCGACTTCTATGAAAACGGACAGTAACTCAGCGCACTTGTAGTCTGTGGAGTTGCGAGACTTTTTCCGGGTCCAAGCTTTCGGGGTTCCTTTAGCATAATCAATAAAACTGGAGTGAAGCAGGTGTGATAAGCAAGTTGCTTGAATAGGTTCCATTCGGAATCGCCGATTAATCATCAGTTATCAATCTAAATATCAATCAATCAGTCAATCAATCAATCAATCTATCTATCTATCTACCCATCCATCTATCTATCTATCTATCTATCTATCTATCTATCTATCTATCTATCTATCTATCTATCTATCTATCTATCTATCTATCTATTTATCTATCTATCTTCTATCTCTCTATCTATCTAATCTATCTATCTATCTATCTACTATCTATCTATTA
>JACCGJ010007185.1:0-16282 GCA_013407085.1 Atriophallophorus winterbourni
AAAATGCATGGTGACGTACTTATAGGAATCAGTTGAAGTGATTTGCAATGCGATTTGACTATTGAAAATCTTTGGGCTTCCTAGAAATTGACTTTTCATTAGTCAAAGGACGGGGAGGTCGACAAAAAGGTATATAATGAAAATAATTGAATTATGGTCATGATCAGGGTAGAGCAGAATAGTGCCAGGGGAATATGTAAGGGGAATGTTTAGATCAGTTTGCGTATAGGCGTCAAGTGTTAACTTGAAAATCGTAGTACAGTGACTACTACAATAACCTCCTACGAAGGTAGGAAAAAACGCACAGGACAATGAAGAATATATCGCGGTAGCCAAAACTTGTACAACGGTACAGAAAAAACCGATTGTGGTAACATCCATCGGAACTAGGGTCATTCGGTTGCCGATGCTAGTTTTGCATCCAACGTACATAACGCTACCATTTTTGTTTGGCTTGTTCGAGAGTACATAGAATCGACGACGTTAAATATTTTCGAATTATTAACATAAGATACACGAGTGAGGCCACCAGTATGCAACACGATCTTCCAAATTGTTAATGTGAGATGAACATTTTCAAAATTCCTGTTGTGCAATCAAAACATGTCCATTGATTTCTGTGACTATTTCTCCAATTATTATGTGTTCAGAAACGATTGATATGGGCGAAAGCGTCCACGCCAGTCTACATTTTGTACGTTGAAAATAACATAAAATTTTGATTAGCTATTCCCACAATTTCCAGCTCTTGCTATTGACCGGTCACATTGGAGGCACTGTGTAAAGCGTCGTCTGCATGCTGGTGAGAAGCAGATACAGCTCTTGGCGGTTGAACGCAGATCACGCCGCCGACGTGCAACTGACGCAATACAATCGAGTTCTGACTATCGTTGCTGCGGGAGAGATTGTTCCTCCCGAATCGGACTGTTTAGTCACTCAAAAAGCTGCAAAACTTGAACATTCACGCGTTTGTGATGTACATCCATGATCGACATCGACCGAAATAAGCCAAGAACAACATTCCCACAATTTCCAGCCACTCGTTAAGAAACCCTCTTGTAACTGATGAATAAACATATCAGAAAATGGTCCAGGCTGATTTGTAGCAGGCTCTGACCATGGTCTAAGTAATCTCGTCTCGTCAGAATGTTTTGTTTATAATCAACTTTAGTAAAATTCGCGCTAACATTCAAAGAATAAGCACCAATAAATCGAAGATTTGTACGTCATTTTGCAATGTAGAGAACGTGTCAACCCTAGACACAAATGTGAATAAATCAACACGTTTTCAAACTATCTCTCAATCAATCACACATTTTCTACCTAAACATTTTTGAAAAGTTCACAAAGAAAACTTTTTTCAAAAGCTTAACATAAACGGTTTCATTACAATCCAGCACAGATTTTCGAAACAAACCATATCACTTGTCAACTAAGAAAACTAAATAACGTAACCAGTTCGATAACAAAAGACTGGGGGGTTGGATCTTTTGACTCTGTTTAATATTCTTCAGTTATTTTCTTCACTTTACGTAGATGTTTTACGAGATTTCACTGAAATAGTTTTTAAATTTGTTTACTTGAATGGAACTCAGAAATATCATGGCGGAAAAAGGGATCAGAGCAACAAAAATAACAAGATGAATAGGATAAGGAAATTATTATGCATAGTCATATAATGCATCGCTTGTCATATATACTGGAAGCTTAGAAATCCAGACCACAAAAGATTACGATTGTATTATTGCTTCCCAGAAAAAGATTGTAATAAAATATTTATAGCAGTGATCTAAACAACATCGTGGAACGGTCAAAGCCTTGAAATGTGTGCGTGTTCGAATAAGTTCCTCAGTTATCAATATATATTTAGAAGGGCGATTTCAGGTGTAAAGAACTTAGTGTGCTTAGCGTGAGATTAAGACCTTTTCATTATCCCGAATGTTCGACTGCGGCGTTTCCGAAACTTGGCTCTCGGGTTTGAAGAAGATTATCATATCTGCTGTACCAGCGCGGATCTACGAAAGCAAAAATACTGTGAAAGCTCTGAAAGCAATACTGAAAGCCGAGATACTGAAAATTCACAAGGAAGGCATTCCACTACGCCCTGCCTGAAGCACTTACCTACAAACACGGCAAAGCACGGCGAAAAATATTACACTACCTTATTCAATGATCAGATTATTCTATAGATTCATCAACTAAATTTCTACAGAAGATCAAGGAAGTGAATATAGAAGATGGGGAAATCATGGTTTCTTTTGATGTGACAACGCTCTTTACATCTATTGACACTACCTTAACACTGCAAACCATATCACAATTACTGGAAGAACGCGGAACTGAGCGGAATGGAAACTGACTGGCCAAGGACAGTAGACTACAGTGATTGGTATTGAGTTTGCATACGAATTTCAAATTTACTAATCGTTTCTATAAACAAATGAAAGAAAACCCAATGGGATCGCCAATCTCTGGGTTGCTAGTGGAAGCCGTAATGCAAAGACTTGAACGCATCGCATCACCGCTGATCCAACCCAAAATCTGGATCCGATACTTCGATGATACGTTCGTGATTCTCAAGAAAAAAACTTGGAGGATGCACACTGTCTACTAAATTGCGACTTCACTTGAATTCAATTTAAGAAACAGACAGAATAGGACAACTGCCTACCATTTCTGGAAGTGAACGTGGGAAGAACAGAAACAGGGAACCTAGAAGCAAGTGAAGCAAAGGAACACACACGGATCAAATTTTGAAATTTAAAAGCAAGCACCGGGCTACCCACAAACGAAGCTGTGTCCGAACACTATTCAACTGGGCAAAGCACAATGCAGTATGACGAACTAAAGAAAGAAATAGAGAAATATTTATTCGAACTCTTCTGGAAGAATGAATACCCAAATGACTTCATCATTCGCAACATGGACTCGACAACCCAAAAACGTGTTAACAACACAAACACAGCAAGTTTAATACTACCCAATATAAAAATATCTCGGAGATTACCGCAAGAATACTACACCCACTCGGAGTTAGTGTAGCACACAAGCCAGATTCAACAGCGAGAAGCCAATTAGTCAAGGTAAACAACACTTTTGCTAAGGAGGAAAAAATAACGTCGTGTACAGAATCCTGTATTCCTATTGTCAGAAATATTATATCAGACATTCTGGAAGAAGGTTAGAAATAAGGATACATGAACACAAAGTTGCTAAACGACGACACGACCGCAAATCAGTAATATCGGCACACATGGATGGAGAAAGTCGCGAATTCAATTGGGATAGAACAGAAATCCTCGCCAAAGGCAGAACTCGTCACGTTCGAGAGTTCCACGAAGCGTGGTATTCGACACAACAATCGATCAATAAGCACATTCAATTGAATGGGGTCCACGGACCAATGAGAACACGCCACCAACAAGGACATGCAATGGTTCTAGCCAATCATAATATGATGAGGTCACAACGCGGCAGATAAACTCGAATGATATTCATTGACCAGGTGGTTCAAAAGAAGTTTTGCTGATGATGTCATCTATCGGTATTCAACCCGATAGAACATGCAATGCGAAACGCGTCCTCCAAGGTTTATTTAATCTTAAAACCGGAAAGTCTCCTGGGGCCGACGGAATAACCCCGAAAATATTGAAGCAATTTGCGAGTTTGGTATACAAACCACTCACTTATTTGTTCGAGCAAACATTGGCAAGTGGAGTGATTCCTACAGATTGGAAACGTAGAATAACTTCTCCTATTTGCAAAGTTGGAAATCACTCCGATGTTTGTAATTACCGACCCGGTTCTCTGTTACATGTGGTTTCAAAACTACTTGAGCGACTCATTGTTGACGATCTAATGAAAGATTTCGAGAATAATCAGTTGCTTTCGAGGAACCAGCATGGATTCAGAGGAAATTATGCCTGTTTGTCTAATTTACTGGTAACGCTAGATGATTGGACAAAATCGGTAGATAAAGGACAAGCAATACATGCGTGCTACTTAGATATATCAAAAGCATTCGATTGTGTTGACCATTCCTTGCTACTGCAGAAGCTTGAAAGGCTTGGTATCACTGGAAAGTTGCTGAATTGGCTAAATGACTACCTAACAAATCGCACTAACGAGGTACGTGTTGATGGTGCATTATCCAAACCAATCGCAGCAACTAGCGGAGTTCCCCAAGGTTCAGTCCTTGGTCCGATCCTCTTCCTGGTTTATGTCAATGAAATACCGGAAATTGTTCGAATTAACATTTCCTAATTTGCCGACGACAACGATTTGGCGCAGCATTCGTAATCCAGAAGACTGTCTGCTATTACAAAAGGATCTTGATACGCTTCACAGCCGGTCATTGAAGAACAAACTGCCGTTTAACTTCAACAAATGCAGGATCATGAATGTGGGGAATCGAGTAGAGTTCACATATGACATAGGTTCGCAGGTCCTTCAAAATTGCAGCGAAGAAAAAGATTTAGGTGTCTGGATATGCTCCAGTTTAAAAACATCACTTCAAACTAACAGTGCCTTTAAAAAAGCAACACGTGTTCTAAATCTACTCAAACGTGTATTTGGAAAATTTTCGCCCAAGATATTCCCAAGGATCATGAATACATACTTGAGACCAGTCATGGAATACGGTGTGCAGTCATGGTCTCCGTGGCTCAAGAGGGATGTGGAACTTATGCAGCGAATCTATCACCGCTCAACAAAACTAGTTCTCAGCATCCGAAACAAACCATATAAAGTAAGGATAGCTCAACTGAATCTGTTCGAATTTCCCTATCGACGAATCAAAAGTGACCTTATCATTCCATTCCATACCCGAACCATCCCTTACAGGATTTATTCACGCGAAGGGTTACGAGGAATTATCGGACCCATGAATATGTGCTGTTCGTACCCCAACCCCGCCTGAACTGTAGAAGGTATTTTTACTCTGTCCGTGTCTGTTTTGGTTGGAACTGTTTACCTTCAACCGTTGCTCACGCCACTAGCTTGCATGAGTTTAAAACGAAAGTAGACGAATTTTTATTGCATTATTCGTTTCCAGAACACTTATATACTGCTTAATCTATGTTCTTATATTGTTTATACACTTAAATTTCAATTTTTACCATCCTATGGTTGTTGTTAAGCTTGTTGCTTTTTAGACCATTAAAAACCTTGAATTACCTTGAATTAGTTTGATGACGAAACGTCCACAACCAACGAAACCAGCTCGGAGAACAACTATGACCTGCAATCCGGTACCTGGGCTACAAGTTTTCGAAACTAAAGCAAAATACTGTTAACATAATTCGAATATCGATCCTACGCTTTGATAAATCAGAATTATGAAATTCGTTAATTAAATTATAGCCACAATCAAGGCAAGCACAAATGCATATCAGCAAATATCATCAACGTCTAAACTAAAACGGTCTACTTATTCCAAGTAACCTCGAAATTGGTTAGTAACTAAATGTGCAATCTGGTTTCTTGTTTACATCTTTCATGTGACGAATTTTATGCGTCCGATGCAAAGTGTTAACAAAAGGGCTGTTTTCAAGCACTTTTTACTTTTCAATGACAACTAATTTCTGATCATACCGTTTTTTCCGGATGCGAGCAAACAGCATGAAACCGGTCGTAGGGCGTGTGAGAGAGAAATGCATGCAAACGAGGTTTTTTATTATCAAAGCTCAATATTTCTATTGATCCATTGAATCCCTTTTTAAAAAGTTCGTGCTTTCTTAAGGAGAAACCGATACTATACCATCGTTTGACAAACGAGTCATTTTCCTTCAGTCATGCTCAACAAATAGCTGGACCGTTACATGATAAGTTATATTTGTTTTCCAATATGTTGATCAATCCGGAACACAGTAATCGAGTTGTAGTTTCTTGAATGGGTTTATTCCATGTTTCGTGTTTTAGAGGCCTTGTACTGATTTTCCAAAATATTATTCTTAGATGCTCTAAAACTCCCCAGAAATCCTGTTTCTTATAAATTGTAAATGTTAGACACAACAGTACGTATTTTAAGTACTTGTAAATTCACATGAATCCGCGAAAATAGCGCGCGGCGTCGCACCAAATAACCACAATCGTTTGAAAAGAACATGGGTATCGATCAATATGCTACCAAACGGTAGCCATATAATTATCTTCATACTACAAGAGCTCCACAGTGGCGTGCACAAATATAGCACCGCTTAGAATATGATAAGAACTGGATTCCTTATCCCCAGCAGCGAGAGGTAACTATGGCACCTAACATTCGCTAATCTGGAAGATTATACAATGTTTAAGATTGGATGTAAGCAAAACCTTCATGCTTGGTTGTCCGTTGACCCATCACGTGTACTTATGCTCACTGACCTGACCTGAGCAAAGCAATATTAAAGTCGCTGCCATTTAGGATCGAAGACAACAGTGTACACAGATCTATCAAGTTTTCAATAGGATGGTGTACGCAATGCAGTTTGGCGTTAGTGCTCAAATACACGTAAAGTATAACGATGTAATATTAATAAGATTTAATTGACAGGGAATCAATTTCCAAGTTATACGCGTTGAGTCACATTCGATTCTGTTTCGAAGATCCAATATAATGACGAACGCAACACTTGATTGGATCTGCATTTACGAAAATGGATGTTACTGGCAATGTCTTCCCACTTATGTATTTGCGTGCATAGCTCCATGAAAAATTTCAGAATCCTGGTGAGACCTGGTTTAACCATTTGATGTTTTTAAACCCACTATGATAGTGGAGTCTTTGGAAGTGCTGTCATTAGCTTCACTGTCGTATGTCTTAGCATACGTTCTTCGTTAAGCGAACTGACAGCATAAAACATTAATAAAACACTTCACGAAGTCGCTTACATTTAAACCGACATTAAATATGATTTTCAGCTAATGCGATTTCTGATCTATTGCTACCCAACCAGAGAGCATGGTGTCCACAAATATAATCTATCTAAATGCCGAGGCCTACATCTTCTTGCGTCATTAAAGATTCCGATTTAGGATTGGAACACAAAACCATGATAGGTGCTGAATTTCTCCAGTGAAGGTGTGTAGACATTAATTGCCGAATACCCGAGCCGCGTTAATTCATTTTTTGATGAACAGGGTTTAAATAGGTAGAAGAGCCGAGCGAGTTGTCTTACAGACCCTACATTACAGCTTCCAAGACGGAGCTCGCTGATGCTATAGATAATCCCATTTACGAAACACTGACGTTGCCTTGGAACGCGTATTAATGCAACTACCAGTTCCTACCACCTTTCACTGGACTCAGAACTCAGAAAATTGTATGGTAAAAAAAGCATTAAGCTTAACAATAACCATCGGATGACAAGGTATATGGAACATATAAAAATATATAAAAAATATAAAATATCTCAAAAATCAATAGGGACATTCGCATACCGCATGGTTCGTCATAAACTCATCGAGTTTGGAAGCAAAAACCTCAACAGATTCTGATCGTGTGATTTCTTCAGGCAAATAGTTCCAAGTGAAACAAATTCTTACGGAGAAGAAATTACGACGTATATCCAATCGAGAATACGGAATGCTTAAAGCCTTTGAATGTGTTCGTGTTCTAGTAAGGTCATTGGGCTTTAGCAAGTGTTTAAAGGGATGGTTTACAGAATGCAGGATTTTGAAGGTCAACATAAGGTCACTACGTATCCGCCGTTGGGTAAAATCTTGTAGGTTCAGTTTCAACATTCGCTCTGTGAAAGGCAAATTTCTGTACCGGGAGACCAACTTTGTAGCACGATGATAAATCCTGTCGAGTAGTTCGATATCCTTCCTCAGCCATGGTGCCCAGGCGTGGATGGAATATTCCATAACAGGACGTATATACGTGTTAATTACCCGGAGTAGGGTTTCGGGCGTAAAAATCCTGAATATTCTTTTGAGAAGACTCAAGATACGGCAAGATTTATTGTACACCATCCGGCAATGCTGTCCCGGCTTCAGGTTAAACGAAACCCAGATACCCAGATCTTTTTCTGCTGTGGTCCAGACGAGATCTTGCGTGCCAAGCTGATACGTGTGGTGCAGAGATTTCCAAAGCTGAAACATTGTACATTTCGCTGGGTTAAATGGTAACTCATTTAACTGGGACCAACGAAATAAGATGCTTAGATCCCGTTGTAATGCCATACAGTCATTAACAGACCTGACACGTTTCCAAATTTTAATATCATCGGCAAATAGTATCACGTTGCATCCAATATCCTCTACTATATCGTTCATCTACACCAAGAATAGAAGAGGTCCAAGCACCGAGCCTTGCGGAACTCCACTCGTGACGTCTATTTTTCTAGATAAGGTGCTGCAAACGCGAACTTGGACGTGTCTATCAGTAAGATAGTCCCTTATCCAATTCAGCAATATTCCCGTTATTCCATAGGATTCGAGCTTTTTAATTAAGATGTCATGGTTGACTCTGTCGACATGATAGACGGTCAAATGTATTCGAAGTATCCATATAAAACTTTAAAAGGACAATTACCTCGTCAGCATAGTCTAACGAGTCACAGATAATCAGAATGTCGGGTACTGATAGCTTTGTATTAAGTACATCATAATGCCAAATATAAATTGAAAAAGAATGGGAAATGGGACGTCTTTGTCGGATAGCAGTCAGTATGAATTTTGGCCGACGGGGTAATCTACAGGATAATGCTACATGCTGCACTGACATCGTTTCAAACTACGGTAATTGGATGTTGCTTTTAACTCACAAACAGTTAGACCACATTGTTCGTCAGAAATATAGACATTAATTCACTTGGACGAGATTCCAGAACTGATTACTTCGTGTATACTATTCGCCAGAACTAGCAGAAAGGAACAACCTCTCGATACGAGCGATTTACCTGTTTAGCTGGCACGCAATTTTATGGATCAGAAGATAGCCAGTTACAATGGAAGAAAGGGGCAACCGTGTATCCTTTCGCTTGATGCCTATTATGATTATGCAGAGGCCAATTGGTATTGAATTTATGTCAATAGCGGCGATGCGGATCTAATGGTATTACGAAAATTGAATTTGAATTCTGAGTATATAATTGCTGAGCACATCTAAACTGATGATCGAAACAAACTCTGCGTGAACGCCATGCAGTCATTTAAAATAACGCACTGCGTTAAAATTTGCGTATTGCTTTACAGGTGTTTAAAAGCTTTATCGCCACAATTTCATCTAGGTATCACCTGGAAGCTGAACTAACAGGGGTGAGGATATAATAAAACGGCGCAAGTACACAGCTGAAAGTTTTCATTTATTTGGAGAGTTTAACACTAAATCAAAAGGGCGAAAGCAGATTCTAGGCTATGCTACCCAAGCCTGGACACCCTGGTTCCCAAAGATATTTTCCTTCTAGATTTGTTTGTATAATCGGGTTTCTAAACTTGTCCAAAACATTGTAAATATGCCATACGCTAAGCGTCTTGGACGATTTGGTTTTAGAACCCTTACTGTTGACAAATCTGTGAATATTCGCGTAAGTCGAAGCGTAGAAAAGTCACTGGTAAAAGTTTGGTGCTTTCTGGCATGGGTATTATCTGTCTGAGATTAGTGCATCTAAGTAGAGCGATGTAGGAGATGAATAAGCGAAACCAGGATTTAACAACAACGCGGTACCCAACGTTACCGAACAGTGGCATACTAGTTCATACCTTGTTTACCATTTCTCCATTGTATCAAGGTACGTGGATCGTAATCTTCCCGTTCCTACCGTGAAGCGTGCAAACAGCACGAAAGCGACCGCGTGTGTGTAATGGAAATGCAGGCAAATACGTATTTTTGTTTAAAGCGGTACTTATTTATTGAGCTAAACTTGTTAACATCTGACTGAAATGTTAAAAGTAATATCGAGCACATGAGACAAAATGGGACAAATGTAGAGACAACCGCGATTAAAAAATAAGCAAATATACCAAAAACGTTGGAAGGTGGGGAAAATCAACAGCATGAAGATCGCAAACATTGATTATAGATTATGTTCATCTTCTCCCAAACGTGACGAAAAAGAAGAAATAGAGATAACCTTAAACTTAACCACAGTTGGCACATCGAGGATTCGATTAAATAACTTCAGCCTCTGAGATCGCATCGGTGAATTGACTGATTTAAGCATATGTGGAGCGATGCAACTGAAATAGTTTTTATGTTATCAGCAGTATCGGCTACCAACATAGTAAAGCAGTATTCAGGCAGGGTGCATCTCATGGAAATTCTTGCTCGCCTAGACCCCTTACCTCAGGGTATTATCAAACATGATTGAGATTGAGTAGAAGCTCGTGTTATGATCAAGACAACCTAGTTCGACCTTCGCGAAGGTGCATCATTACAAAATAAAATCCAATTCACATTATTCTGAAATGTTACTGTGCTTCCGATCAATAAAAACGTGGTTAATGAAGAGGAGTGAAAGACTGGATCTTGTAATTGGATCAATGCTTTTGGTATTTAATTTGCACCAGCGCAAATAGACTGAATCAAAGTGTCGCCATTAAATGTCAAGATGAGGCTGCGCAACAACAAAATCTTCGCCTTCAGTATCGATTCCGGAGAGAACTCAAGATGACCGAGCATGTACATAATCCTTCCCTGGCAACTGCAGGCATAATGAGAACCATGGAAACAGGCACACTGATCTTTTGGATCACTAAACCGAACTGATTAACGGCATTCCCGACAGAATTAGGCAAATGGCCTCCGCATAGATTTCGATCAACAAAATATAGAAATACCGTTCACCCCAAACAACAATGACACAAATATCAGAAGATAACCAAATAGCAGTGGCGAAACTCAAAATAATGTAATCAGCATAACATAGTAAAAACACAGGAAACAGGAGTGTTTGAAGTATAAAATGAAGGGATTCGTTACGTCATGAGATAGAGATTCTCTGATTAAATGGGATTGATCAACTCCCAACGTGAAAGACCTTGATCGAATGGAAGATCCCGATTCCCCTGAGCCTCGTTGTCGCCCGATCCATCGTACACTGACCGTGGTGTGAGACGGAATTCCGTGGTGTGAAAGCGGCGTACGAGTTGATTGTGAGCCACACTGATGGTGGTGATCTTCCTTCGCTGGAGACTAGAATAAGCTTGAAGCGTGTCGGCATCATTTAATTGACTAGTTGCTTCGTCCAAGAACACAGCGCACGGCTTTTGGTAACAAACCGACGCTAAGACTAAGCGCTGCATTTCTCCGGGGGAGTAACAAGTCGGCCTGAGATTCGATTACAAAATGCAGATGTGATAAGATAAGAAATCATGCTAGTGCGAAAACATTGATCACAAAAGGCAATAATTTAGTTCACACGATATTAATGGAAACCGCAACGAGGCAAACAAATATGACATACAAAAGAGAAATATATGCAACCATAAAATGTACGTAATCATTATCATTATTTAATCGTAATATCTGAAAACGTACGCCAGATTATATCGACAGATGAAAATGACAATCGCTTAATACCCACCGGTCTAAACTTATCGATAGGCACCTCGTGTGACGTAAGGCCTTAGAAACTTGCGTCTATCTGTGCCATCTTCGCATCAATCAATCGAAATCTTGACATATGCTGGTATGAGTTCACTTGAAAATTAAATGTTGTTCCTACATCAGTGCTTGTTGGGAAGATGTTCTCTCGGAATAACCAGGGTGTAGGAACTTCAGCTAAACTCGTTTTGACCAGCTGGAGAACAATGAGATATTTATGCACGGATTGCTATCAATTGAAACTGATTACCGGCTCATAGACCTCGAACGATATTCAAGTACCAAACGCGTTTCTAAATTAGCCAAACGGGGTTGACGTTACCCTCAGGGTTCCCAAAGACGAACAATCATTGCACACCGTAAGAATAGTAGAATAGTTTTGATAGATGAATCACCAATCTCTCCCCCAACGGGAAACGACTCAGAACACAAACATGCTGTTATGGAATAAGAAATTTCAGACCAGCATGAGCTGGTTTCATCAAGCAAGCGACACGGCATCATTGATACTTAGATTTCATGCGAGGACAATGGTTGCCTTCCTATACAAAATCTGGTACAAGACACCGGGGAAACTATATGGCAAAAACGTTAGAAATCGTTTACTATTTGCAAAAATGGGAATGCTGGCATGTTCTCACTACCTTGCACCGTAGAAACAACCACGATGAAGATTTAGTCCCTGTAAACATATTGAGCAAAAATCTTTCTAAGGGTCCCAAAGTTTAGGAAAAAACATTTCTCAAATTTTCCAGGATCATAAATGCTAAGATTTCACAGCACCACACCAGAAAATTTGAAGAGATAATGGAGCGCTTGTACAACAACCCCTCGCAAACACACACACAAAGATAAAACTCTTCTTTGTATTGGTTTACAACTTTCAAAACTATCCATGACCTAAAACAGAACTCCATGACTTTCGTGGTTAGAAAATGTAAAACTGAAATTCCATGAACAATGTCATGTGTTGCTCACATCCCCAAACCCATCCCAGTTATTTTTCGAGTTAATTTTTCAAATTCCCCTAACATTTGTCTAGCCCATGGCAACTCGACACTTTTTTAGCCCAAGTATTACTTCATTGAGTGGCACTACATACAATTTATTTTATTTGCATTATATAAAGAACCTAATTTATTGATGCTATGAAGTTGGAAAAAACGCTAACCGATTTTTAATTCAGACTGAGATGTCCTGTTTTTTAATTCTTTTTTTATTCCCGTCACATTTGTCTAGCCCGAGGTAACCTGACATTTCATCGGCCTATGTATTATTTCATTGTGCGCACGCTATACATATTTTTTATTGGTATTATGTGGAGAAATTATTCTATTGCTGAAAATTCGTGATCAAGAATAAAGTCATTCTTCTTCTTTTTCTTACACACCAAAACAGGTTTCTGTTTGTTTCCCGTCAGTAGGGGAAGACAGTGAGATTGGCTAGAAACAGTGGATAAGTAGTAAACAAAGTTACACTCGAATGCCACTGTTAAATACGAAATACGACATTCAAACACAGAATCATACACGTGATTCCTGGTCAAGCACTCAAGGCGCTCATGGATGACCAACGTGGTGTTTCTCACATAATTTGTTCAACGAATTCCTGGGATTACTTGACCTTCAATTATGACATCTGTACGCATATTCAATGATTTCGCTCAGCGGGATTCATGAAATGATCAGACCAACGTGCAGCGAAGTAGTTTATAACAAAATTCGACATGAATGACATTATAATACCGAGTGAAACAGAAAAAAAAACAATAAAGTACGAAAATGAGCTGATCGAGGTATGAAACACATTCCTCTAGTCAGACAACAACAAAACAAAATGCGACATACCACTCATTTCTTTCTGGCTTGCTTCCATGCAACCCGAGCTTGCAACCCAACTGGCAAGTGTAGCGGATCGTTTGGCAGAGACGCCAAAATACCGTAGCAAAACTGCTGTGAGCATTACGAGGCACGGAAAATTTGTGTTGAAATTTCGCCAACCTGGTAAGCAATTCATCCACAGCTTTACTATTAACCAATCGGAATTCGATCAGCAACGCGAACGCAATCATAAAGGATCGAAGTGGATAACCACAAAGACATTGATCAAGATCCAAGAGATTGTTCACTTGAGGGGGGCTTGTAAACGGGTCATCCGGCAACGATTCTGCAAACGAAACAAACATGAGCATGGGTTGGATGGATTTCGATTGATATACTCTCTCAGAGCTGAAATGAGAAAGTGCTGTTGTGCATATATTGATTCACAATACACATTCCAGTCAACTCCAATAGCTATGCCAAATCGCAGCTGAAACTTCAGATGACATCAACTCGGTAAATTCTTCCGAAGCGAACGAAGTATGAGGTTTACCCGCTTTTGCACGTGTCTTCGTTGTGTACATCGTACCAAGATTGTACCTAGTACTCTCCATTATAATAAACTTTACACAAGGGATCAAAGGTACGTTCAACTGCGGGCTTAGATTACGGTGAAATGTTATAATTCCAAACACCGAGAAATTTCTGTGTGCAAAGTGTTTACTTCTTAGTAGGCTGATTTCACTTACATAAAACGATACAGAAAATGCGACTTCATTGTTTTCTCATTATTGCAGACACCCTTTGCACACCTGGGCATGGTAGAACAATGTGGAATAAGTGCATTTTTTCAAGCGAACAACCACAGTTCTCTCGATCGGAAAACGTGAGTTACCACGGTGCCCTGTCGAAGGCGGCGCATGTCACAATTGTAAGAGTAGTTCTTTGATAAAATTCGCTCTGTCTACTTCCTAGTTAGCATCACTGAATGTCGATAACGACGTGCGTAGCGCGTTCATTAGCTCTGGTAACTACTTTGACAAGATTTAAAAGCTATGAGACCAATGTCAATCCAATTTGTTGTCATATATTTGCCTATATTTTCAGCACTGCTTTGTTCACATGTTATACTGTGCACATCAGGAAGTAAATACATTTCGAGTTTCACTGGTTGTATTTAACATCTTCACACCGGTTTACTGACACTTAATCGTCGACACTTAATCCCTAGACACTTAACCACCAGACATTTGATCCCCAGACATTTAACCCTCAAGTCACTTCATCCTCAGTCACTTAATCTTCAGTCAGTCAGCTTGATAACGTCTGAAGAACCCGCATATCTCAGCATACTACTTCTTCTGTTTGATATGAACCCTAGCACTTGCTTGAAGAACTGAGACCGTATGCTGTCGGCAAACCGTTAAGAAACGTCCACATGGTGGGATGTTGGCAAGAAAAGAGTGAATGTAATGCATCATTCAACGGCACAATCATAAGGCGTAAATCATTGTCTGCCTCATTATCTGCTTTCATTTCTAGTTCACTTATTTTTCATTGCATAGTATGACATCTGGAGCAATTCAGCGATACTCAACTACGGAAAAATTGACGTTCCTAAAATCAGAATTTATCAAACTGGGGATTAAGTGACTGCGGATGAACTTGGGGGTTAAATGTCTGGTGATTAAGTGTCTAGGGATCATGTGTCGGCGATTAAGCGTCTGGCGACTAAGTGACCGGGCACCCTTCACAACACTTCGCTTGTCGTTCTTGCTCATGTGGTAAACGAGAAGACATGCGAGATATAGAGGCAGGGTTGATTTCGACGGCGTCGCGAATCTTGCACGATCGTAAAACAAACAGCTAAAGGCAGACAAACATTCTCTATTACGAGCACAACGTCATCTACAAACTTCTCTAACCGATTGCACTCAAATTTCTTTGCATTACGAATACAGGATCGGTCCCAGACATATTCCAATCAACTGGGTAAAGCCAGCTCGACAAATGGTTAACACACCAAAGCTGTTTCATGGTTGAAGGCGCGACTGTTAATATACAATCTGATGTGGTGAGATTAACTCAATTGTTAAAAAATGGGTACATACAGATCAAGCTCGTTTTACCTTCTTTCTATTCGTTTGGGTAGCGTCGTACGGAAACTTCGTCCAATAAATCATAACAAAGAACGTTACCTTGACCGCATTCACACTAGCAGCGCACGGGCAAGCCAAATGATCTGGTACATTAAGTACAGGGTTTCCATACTAGGGGTGCGAGACAGCATTCCATGGGGTGAGAGATGCTTTTTCAGTTTCTTGCCGTAAGTGACGTTATTTTCTGATAATGTATTGTCAATTTTTTAGCCTATTCTATCTTCCTGAAGTGATCATTTCTCTTGTATCTCAGATAAACAGTTCTTATACTAATATATTTTACTTATATTGTTACCTTTGTTCTAAATAGCTTCCTCTATATTTTTGCCAGATTACAACTTTTAAATTAGTAATTAGCCCTTGTTCATGTCAAAGAAAAGGAAATGGAGTGATTATCAGCTTCTGTTTGGCTTTACTTGCAGTGAAATAACCGAAGCTCGTCAATAACCCAAATGCCTTCTTTTTAATGTTGTCTTCACAAACGCAAATTTGAAGCCATCGAGCAAGTAAGAACAGTTCGACAACCGGCTCGGTCGAGCAGTTTTGTGGGTGATGATGGTGAATCATTGAAAGAAAAAAGGATCCGCCTTAATTCACAACGATTCCTTTTAGGTTTTACCTGCGTCAAACCACTATTGATGGCTGCATACTACGTGACGTATAAATTAGCCAAACCAAGAAACTCCATACAATTACAGAAGAGGCGATAAAGCCATGTGCAATAAAAATGGCGAAAATCATTACATTTGTGGGAAATTAAAAAGGTTGGGAAGCAC
>JACCGJ010007188.1:0-10178 GCA_013407085.1 Atriophallophorus winterbourni
TTGGGATGAAGAAACTCACCGTAGCGCTAGACTCAGTTTGCCTGGGTGTGGTCCAAAAGCTCCAACTAATAGTTGGGCGGAAACCTTACGAGATATGGCTGCAAACCGAAGTCAGTGGCGGTAGTGTATTTTATTCTGTGTCATTTTTTGATCCAGTATTATTTGATGAGAAAGAAACATTAAAACAAAACAAAAAATCGCATGCAGTGAAACTACAAAAACAAGCTGCTTTTTTGCGCATTTGCTTTTACAGATTCCGCTTGCCTGCTTTCCCTTTTCACGCGCTTGCTTATCTGCTTTACCTGATTCATATTGCTTGGCACTTTGCCTGGCTCCAGACTTGTGCTTCATGATGATGATGATGATCTCTCATCAATTCACCGGGCCTAATGGAGTACACAAATTGCTAGTGTGTATGGTATGGTATGAAAGCACAAGCCTGATCCAGACAAAGTGCCGCACAGTCACAGACTGCACGTGGGCGATATTACTGTCAGGTTGCCCAGGCCTGGACAGATATGAGAAACAGAGAATAAAAATGATGTAATTGGTGTAATTGTTAAGTGCTTCTGGAATGCGCAGATAACACCGTGCTAAAACGGATTTATCAACGATAGTGAGCTGCATGCGAAAACCCGCACGAGTCGCACTGCCATTTCTATTTTCATTTTTCACATCTGTCTAGGCTTGAGCAACCTGACAATATCTTACCGAACGTGCAATCTATGACTATGCTGCACTTTGCCTTGATCAGGCTTGTGAATTCATACATACAATGCAGTATACGGCAAAAGGTCGGGTTTGTCGGGCATGATTTAAAAACGATGTACAATACTGCTTACCGTGAAACAAACATTACAATGATTTAGTTGACAACGGTATTAATGTGCATGCAAGAGCATACCGCCTCTTGACCAGCATGGCAATGCCGTTAGCTGTCAAAGCCAGGTAACATGACAATATATCATTCGATGTGGAGTTTATGACTGCGGGACTGCTTGTTTCTGGATTTGTGATTTCACATATATATCAGCACAATCTCAGATTCAATAGAGTAAAATAGATACAACGGGAGAATAAAACGAGATTTTGGTAGATTTCGTTGTCTCCTTTGTGTTAAACTTGCTGTGTTTATATTACCGCAATGTATTATGAAAGTACAAGCCTGATCCAGGCAAAGTGCCGCACAGTCAGACTGCCTCAATACATAAATACGGTTTAAGGGGTAATCGAAATGTTAAGTACAAACGTCGCAAATGTGTCGATTCATAGATTCTGTTTATTCGTTTCACACTACACATAAAGCACGCCCGTCCAACCTAGGATTTCCCAGCAAGTTGTCATTGTTAACTGCCAATGCATAGAGCACTCGGCGTGGCAATCGTTCAGGCATAAGACGCCATTCCCAAAACGTATACATACCGAGTGGTGCTGGGGACGCCGCTTTGTACCCAAATTCCCAAGTCTTCATTGAAGCCGATTTATCCTCCAGGAGGAGATAGTCGCACAAAAGTAAAAGTATACAGTGTCAACTAATGGTGATCTGAATTCTTACCTTGGCTCACAGTTGTAAACATTGTGCTTCTAAGGGGCACGAGCAATCATGCTAAACCAAGGAAGTCCAAAAACTAATTGCTGAAAAGCGTCTGCTTGAATTGTCAAACATCCGTTTCCGTAATGCCGTACTGTAGTTCACGGGAAGGATTAAATTCATCTCTTTAAACTGGAACTTGAATCATATCGATTTTAGATGCGCTAAATCTGGTAAATGCCAACCTGGCCCACGTGAATTTCTTACCTATCCCATTCTAAGCAATAAACAAACTTCCTGTGTGCTTGAACTGTTCCGTTTGATCGATAACGGAGTCATTTTAATAAGGGATGACAGATCCACTGACTATTCCTTACAATTTTCATACAAAAATTGAGCCAATCCAAATGGGATTCCATTGCATCGAGTGTTTGATGAATACCTAGTGTTCGTTCAGGCATCTGCCTTATATGGTCTATAGTATGTTCACATGGATTGTCCACCGGTAATGAGCTCCATGCTGAAACAGGTTGGAGTCTCACTACCATTTCCTGTTCTTTTTTCTTCCTCATATCTGTCTAGACCTGGGCAACCTGACAGTATCTCAGCCCACGTGCAGTCTCTGACTGTGCGGCACTTTGTCTGGATCAGGCTTGTGATTTCATCATGTTCACATGGAAGTAGATCAACGCCACCTGTGGAGAGGATACTTAGAGCATCTCGGAGGTCACCGGCGGAGAAATGAAACAAATACGTGGGAATCGGGTAGCGTTATTTTGCTTGTAGTGGCAATGTAGGCTGCTCAACGCGTCAAGACTCTTCCTATTTCCTTCAAGGTGGCGACGCACTTGGATGGGATTGTAATGCTAGGTGAGCGGTTCCATAGGATGAACCTGGCAACTAAGTTGGAAGGGCAATACCCTAATAATTGCCGGTACAGGCTTCGGTGTCCTAGCAACTGAGAGAACATCTCCGACTTGACTGAAATCCAGCTTCATCTTTGCAAAAGTGTCCCCGTGAAAAAGAATCAGTGTGCGAAAAAGGATGGCGATCAGTATTTTGGACACAAATGGGAGATGTGTTGATTCGTGATGATTGATAGATTGATCCGTTGTCCTTAATTATAATATGGTGTAATTATGGATTCCATTCATGATGCAGGTACACTCTTGTGCACGTAAAACTTTGAAAACAAGTCAAGCAATTCTGTCACGGCCGTCTGACTAGTTTCATTGAAAAAAATATCGAGTAAACTTTTGCCGTTTGAGGATTCCAGTTATTTCCGCATTTCTTTGACACGAGGCGGAGCTAACGATATTGATCATTGTAAACCAGAGGTTACGCATGCTGCTCGTAATTTCACACAAATATACAAAGTATCAAATGGCAAATATTTAAAAAGTACTGTATAACGTGATAAGTACAGAAACATGAAAACTAACATCGTGCTAAATTGATTGGCCAACGGTAGTGAGCTGCATGCTGAAACACGCTGGAGTCTCACTACTATTTCTATTTCCCCCTCATATCTGTCTAGGCCTGGGCAACCTGACAGCATCTTAGCCCACGTACAGTCTCTGACTGTACGGCACTTTGCCTGGACCAGGATTGTGCTTTCATACATACATACATACATGAAAACTAGAATCCAGTCTCAAAGTTGTCGACCGAATTGTTACAGGATATGCATACAATAAAGGGTTTCCACTAAGATATCCAATATTTACGTTCCAATTAAATTGAAGCGGCAACACAGAACACTAGCAGTTTTCTGGTGATTCAAGCGGTCGTTCTAAGGAAGGGCTCGCACATTTATTCATTCTTAGATTATTTGGATGTTTTTGCAAAAAAGCAGCTTATTCGTAGAAGAAAGGAAGCGGAGTGGAAACATTTACCAGTAAGAAAGAATAAACTCACTTTTACTAGACTTTCTAATTCATCTTCATCAGCAACATCTTCGTCTGCTGGAATACTATCTTCTTCGTCTTCATCTTCTAGTTCATTAAACGCAGCCGTGTCCTCAAAATCACTGTCCGTTTCAGTTTCGGAAGTTTTAGCACTCATATCAGGATATTGAAACCATATGAAACGAGCTACAAAAAGCAAAAATAAAGTAAATAGGTTGTCATAGCCGGGAGTGGCCATGCGGGTAAGCTCCCACTGTTTATAAAATGCTCCCATATGGCGCGAGTCTCAAATAGCCTCTGACAACCAAGTCCAGATTCTGGCCTGCACGAGTGGCTCCCCGAGCCCGGCGGAACTGCTTCTACCAACAGGAGAAGGGGCGAGGGCGAGTGACTGGTGCCTGAAAACCAGTTTGCTTCGAGCAGATGTAGCTCGTTAGCCTGGGAGGGCATTTCATCTAAGGGAAGGAAAACCCTGATTTTAAACCTCCGCTACCTTGCGGGGTACCCGATTGCGGTAAAGGCTTCGGGAGAAAACCCTGAGGAAAAATCTGGAACAGTCTGGTAGTTGGTGCACACCACCTCTTTCTGTCAACTCCCTGGTGCCTTGCAGGTCGCACTTGGTTGTGCAAAGGCTAGAGAAGCTGACTCGAACAAACGCCGAGTGGTGCTAGGGACGCCGCTTTGTACCCAAATTCCCAAGAATCTTCATTGAAGCCGACTCATTCTCCAGGAGGAGATAGTCGCACAAAATTAAAGTAAAAGTAAAGTAAATAGTAAATGGGTATAGCCGACGCTATTTATTTGGCGATACTGCAAAAAGCATCTCCTTGGGGTGTCTGCCTAATGTTGTCCAGTGGAATGACGAGGAAAGTTTGGTATGATGTATGGTAGTAAAAGCCACAATGAAGCTGTTTTGCTGTCACTTCGCTCGTTGACAAATCTTGATTGAATTCATGTTCCATTCGTGGAATATGCACCTCATCCCAGTTTGTTTGTACTTACTTTTGTCTGTTGATGAAAATGCCGAATACTCCGTTACTTGTGAGTTGGCACGAGAACACATAGATTGTCTTCGCTTGGCTCGGGAATTATCCTGCCAATCTATCATCGTCGAGAAACCTCACAGTACGCTGAACCCCTACCAGCAATGAGCGCTTGCCGAGATACGTATTCTTTCGTTCTACCTTTTTGACGCTATGTCCTAATCAATCGAACATATTTGAATCTGTTTTTACGTGGGCAACCTGATATTATCTTAGCTTACGTGCGTCTATGATTGAGCGGCAATCTGCCTGGATTTGATTTATGTGGTTTCAAACATACATACATACGTTTCTATAGATTCCTGTCTTCTCTCATCTTTCAAGATTTTATTTTGTCATGATTGTGTGGCAGTAAAGTATTCGGTATAAGCGGCCGATGTAACGCTGTCCATGATTATGGTGTATGCATGTATATGGGTGGGGATGTAGGTAAGTGTGCATATAAGCTTGTTTGCATGCGTATCTAAATACGCGACTGGGGTCGGACGGAGAGCGGCATCATTGTGTAGCGCAGCTCAGCAGACAACTGCAGTGCCAACAACTGACTTTTAAGCTATAAATGGCTCTGCATCAGAATAGGCTCCTATCTTTTGCTGAACGCTGGGATTTTTATTGGATTCCCTCAAAGACCAGTAGCCGGACCGTTTTTCCTTTATCTTTATCAATGAATTGACAGCGTCGCCCAAGTGAACTTGCAACATATTTGCGGATGATTTCACGATTCCTGAGTGAACTGAATCTCCATGAGGATGTCGAGATGTTATCAACTGGCTGGCTACGTTGGATCCGTCACTTAAGATTACGAAAAGTTATCACAAGTCGCTAAAAAGCTCGAGGTTTTTGGAAAACAAGGAATAAAGATATTATCGGATGTCATAGCTACGATACTTGAGCATTGTGGTTTCATAGTAGTTCAAATTGGCTGGTCAATGTGCGGCTGTTGCTCAACACGCTATAAGCCAGTTGTTTCGCCTTCGACCAGTTTTATCATGTAGGTGCCCGAAGGTTTTGATACCGTTATGCACAACAGTTGAGGCCCGATCTGGAATATTGTGTTTAACCTATCTGAGGAAAAGATAGTGCCAAGCTTCAATGCGCTAAGCTACTTTTAAAACTGTAGTTCACATGTGGAACGTTGGTTGAGCCTCGATCTTTTCTCGCTGAAGAGGAGGCGTCTAAAAAGGGATCTGATTCAAATATTTAAAATAATGAGGGTTTTCGACGATGACCATCCAAATGGTATGTATGCTCTAGCATCAAGTGTGGGTACTTGAAGTCATCAATTGATTGTGACGAAAAACGTATCATAACTAGTTTTCGTAAGCAACTCTTCGATAGCTACGTGCTACTGTGAAACAGCATGGTACATTTCCAGATTAAAATCAGTACTCTCTAGCAGGAAACCTGATGTAATCCAGCGTCTCTACACGATATTAGTTCGATCACATCTGCAATATTTTGTCCAAGCACGGTGCCATCATTACCATAAGGACATTGTTCGACCAGAAACTGTATAGCGACTCGCAAATCGTATGATTGCGGGTCAAGATCTTTACTCCCTTAAGCGGAGTTTTTTAAAAGGTGACTTGATCGAGAACTTTAGGAGTAATGAGGTTAAGTGGCTTCCGAATAAGTGACTTCTTCACCCATATCCCGAGTTCGGTCCCACAGTCTGGGTCGCGACTGAGGTAATCTTTCTCCTCAATAATCCCGATTGCTACTCAGCATATATATATATGTATATATATTGTTGTTGGCCTCCGTCGGTCGATGTCGACCATGGATGTACATCACATCGCATGAAATTCATGTTTTGCAACCTTTGGAATGACTAAACAGTCCGATTCGTGAGGAACAATCTCTCCCGCAGCGCTTGCAACGATTAGTCAGAACTCTGTTGTCATGGCATCAGTTGCACGCCGGCGGCGTGATCTGGCCAGAGTTTTGTATTTGCTCCTCCCCGGCTTGCAGTCGACGCTTTACACAGTGCCTCCAATGTGAGCGGTCGAGAGCAAGTTCTTCCCAACTCGCCGGGTCAATGCCAAGAGTTTTCATATCTCTTTTACAAACGTCTTTATACCGCAAGTGCGGTCTGCCCAATGGTCGACTTCCTAATTGCAACTCACCTTAGAGTAGATCTTTCGGAATACGACCATTTTCCATTCTATAGACATGACCAAGCCACCGCAGGCGCCGCTGACGTAATAGGGTAAACATGCTCTGTAGACCAGCTTTTGAAAGCACTTCAGCGTTAGTCACTTTGTCCATCCACGATATGTTCAAGATACGACGGATGCTTCGTAGATGGAAAGCATTCAGCTTCCGTTCGTGTCTTGCGTGGGTGGCCCAGGTTTCCCTGCCGTATAGTAAAGCATTTAGTACGGACACGCTGTATACCATCATCTTTGTCTTTACAGTCAGCTTGCGGTTACCCCAAACACGAGAGTTCAATCGGGACAAAATGACAGCTGCTCTGCAAATCCGCTTATCAATCTCCGTGTCTAGCGAGAGGTTGTCCGCAATGGTTCAACCAAGATATGTGAAATGATGTACTGGGTTCGAGCGGACAGTTTCCACAGTGATATTGGGTGGCGATCCAGTCCCTTGACCAGGACTCTGGTCTTGCTCATGCCTGATTGTTGACCAAAGTCTTTGATGCCGACGAAAAACAGTCCGTGCGACTGTTTAGGTTTCTCCTTTGTGGAGTGAGCAATAAAGGCTGCATCGTCGGCAATCAACAGGGTCACGGATTATTACATCTCGTACTGTGGTTTGTGCTCTCAACCGGTTCAGGTTGAAAAGCTTGCCATCACTTCGCGTGCGTATGTAAATGCCTTCTGTTCTCATCTTAAAAGCGTGCTTCAGAAGCAGAGCAAAGAAAATGCCGAACAGCGTGGGAGCAAGAACACACCCTTGTTTAACGCCTCGGTGAATTTCAAATGCTTCTGAACTGCAACCGTTAAAATGGACTGAGCCTTTCATGCCTGAGTGGAACGAAATAACGAGTCTCAGCAGCCTTGGGGGGCAGCCTATCAGATCGAGCATTTTGAAGCGACCCTCCCTGCTGACGTAGTCGAATGCCTTAGTTAAATCAATAAAAACAGCGTATAATGGCATACGCTGTTCCCGACACTTTTCTTGAAGTTGTCTTAGGGAGAAGATCATGTCAACGGTTGATCTTCCCTTGCGGAAGCCACATTGAGATTCCGAGTAAATTCTATCAGCTAAAACTTGCAGCCGGATCTGTAAGACTTTAGTAAACAATTTGCCTACAACATTCAGAAGGGAGATTCCTCTGTAATTGTTGCAGTCGCCTCTGTCACCCTTATTCTTAAATTGCGTGATGATCTTTGTGTCTCGCATCTCTTGTGGGACACCCCCCTCCTGCCAGCACTGAAGAAGCAAATGGTGAAGAGGCTGTAATAATGCTGCTCTACCGCATTTGATGAGCTCAGGTGGAATTCCGTCGTCACCAGGGGCCTTCCCATTCGCTAAGCGGTCGATTGCCTTATTGAGCTCATCAGAGTAGGAGGGGTATCTAGATATTCAATGGTCGGCAACCGTTCGACATTTTCAAGTGCATGCGGTAGAACCGTACTGTCCCTAGAGTAGATGGAGGAGAAGTGCTCTACCCATCTTTCCATCTGTTGAGTTTTGTCGACAATCGGCTTACCAGATAAAGACTTAATGGGAGCCGTTTTAAGTTTGTTTGGGCCAATGGCTCTCTTGATCCCATCATACATTCCGTGAAAATTTCCGGTATCCGCAGCTTTTTGGATATTGAGGCTAACTTCAGTCCAATAGTCGTTTGCACAACGCCTTGCAGTCTGTTGGACCTTATTTCTAGCTGCTCTTAGAAGACGTAAGTTTTCATCTGTTGGTATACCTTTGAACCTCAAGAATGCTGAGCGTTTCTCATCCAGCACAGCAGTCATCTCAGAAGCGTTTGCTTCGAACCAGTCGCTCGTTCGAGCTTTCTTCGGACCGAAATTGGAAAGTGCGACTCGGCATATGCAGCTTTTTATCAATTCCCAGTTTTCTGAAGCAGATTCAAGTGGGGTTGTCTTGTTGAACTCGTCCGTGAAGGCTTTTGCGAATCTCGCAGTTAGATTAGGTTCGCACATGCGAGTGACGTCAATCCTAGGCTTAGCAGAAAATTTGGTGCGGTGAAATCTCGTGTGGGGGAGCTTCAGTTTTGCACAGACCAGTGAATGATCAGTGTCGCAGTCTGCGCTTTGATATGATCTGGTGAGGAGCACGCTTTCTATATTAGTACGCTTAACAAGAATAAGATCAAGCTGATGCCAATGCTTAGAGCGAGGATGCTTCCAAGAGACTTTATGCTGTGGTTTTGTTTGGAAGAAAGTGTTACTGACACAAAGATTGAACTGTGTGCACAATTCTAAAAGGCGTTGCCCATTTTCATTGTTTTACCTACACCGAACCTTCCGAGACAGTTTTGCCAAGACTCGTAATCTGCACCAACTATGGCATTGAAATCACCCAATACCACTACACAGTTTTTCTGTGGCACGTTTTTCAGGACGGCTGTGAGTTTATGATAAAAAGCGTCTTTTTCAGCAGGCGTCGCAGAGAGCATCGGTGCATAAACGTTGACCAACGTAATGGTACCAGTAATGCACCTCAGATTTAGAGTCCAAATCCGTTCGCTCCCGCTGCTGCTCGGTTCTGTTGCTTTTAATATGTCGTTTCGCACGGCAAACCCAACACCATGCAGTCGAGGCTCATCGGAACCTCTTCCTTTCCAAAAGAATGTGTAATCACTTTCTGTTAGCTTACCAGTGTCTGGTAAGCGCGTCTCTTGTAGGGCAGCCACGTCGACATTCAGCCTTTTTAGCTCGTTGTTAATCACAGCGGACTTTCTAACGCCTCTGATATTCGAGACGTCGTCATGAAATCCTGGAAGCATGGACCGGACGTTCCAGGTTCCAAGTTTCAGAACTGACATTTTTTGTTTGGTATTTCGATTCGCTGGTGCGGAAAAATACAGTCTGCTTGTCGGTTGATTCCTAATCCCCATGCACCCAATGAGGATAGCAGACCGTGGCGAGACGGCACCTTATTGACTGGGGGCTGCCCCGCTTGAGGCGGGCGGTAGCCGTCCAATGAGACCTGGAAGTCTCTCCCACCGTCGAAAGCAGCCCCAGGCGCTTAGCTCTACGCCAGTCGAGCCATAGCTTTTAACCGGTATCTGCTGCTTCCCGTGTTATTTTCCGTAAAAGCGGAATGGAGTGTCCTCTCCATTTGTGCGTTGTGATGTACGCCAGGGCAGTTCAATATGGAGAACTAGCTGTTGCCCATGCAGCAAGTGCTCCCTCTCCACGACACCACTGGAACCAAAGGAACAGCTAGGCTGATACGTTTGGACAACGATGCCGTCGCAGGAGCTAGCAGGACGAAGTTGAATAAACTTCGGACTGCCTAACGGGACTCCGGCTCCGGATTTTTCCTCGAGGTTGACTCCTGAAGCCTTTTCCATGAATGGATGTAGCCACAAAGCAGTGGAGGTTTGAGATAAGGGTTTTCCTTCCCCTAGACAGATATGACAAAAATAAAAAGGAAAAAGAAAGAAATGGTAGTGAGACTCCAGAGTGTTTCTGCATGCAGCTCACTACCGGTGGACAATCAATTTAGCACGATGTTAGCCGCACAGCACAGAGATGCTGCACGATTGCA
>JACCGJ010007190.1:0-12418 GCA_013407085.1 Atriophallophorus winterbourni
AATAAGTTATCCATAATGTTGGAAACATGAGTAAGAAGTTTCAATGCAAGGATAAGCTCGCCCCGCATTATCCTTTATGAAAGCATCCTCAGCTCCAGTCGTCTGGGTCGCTCGACGTATGGTATATTTTCTATTATATAAGCCGTCCAAAAGTTAAATATCTTTCTGGGCCAGGTTGTCCAAGCTTAGGTAGCATGGTCTAGATCCAGATGCATAGAGAAACAACCTGGGGAAAACCATTCAAATATCCGACGTAACATACCTAGCAGCAAAGAGGCGCGATTGTAAACAGCTTCGAATTCTACACCATTTTTTAAACTACCACAAATACCAGCACCTATATTCTTTTCGTCTACTGTGTAGTCCAGAATTTCGTCTTCGTCGTTGTATGGGTAGGACAAGCCAGCAACGCGGCCTGGAACTCCCTAACCCGTGACGTTGCACATTCACCCAACTTGGATATATCCAAACCGAACTTGGACTACATCATGTCGACAATTCGAAACATTGAACCTATATATTCGGCACCATAAAAGCTTTGAACCCATGCATTGAAGTAATCTATACATCTTTACCCCATCCAACCAGTTGAAAACAATTTCTGCCCTTTGGGTTTTTACCTGATTAATGAACTGATCAGTAAGCAAACAAATCCCGTCTTCACTAACTATGTTATTCGTAATTCCCATATTATTCTGTGGTTTTTGTAAAGCTATGTGCTTTTTAGACCATTAAATTGTATGAATTGAATTGAATTGAATCTTAGGCTTTTGCATATTCAAAGGAAGTTTATTTTCTGACCACCCGGCGTGCAATACATTTGTGTGGTTTTGTAGCAATAACCAATCATCGACATTACTGATTGGCCTTCATATTTTTATGTCATCAGCAAACAAAACAATATTGCTTCCGTTTGGTGTTGGTAAGTCCTTCATTTAGATCAAGTACAATATTGGTCCAAGCATCGATATTTGCGGCACATCGCACATAGATTTGCTGTTTGTTTGCTTAGGTTATCAAAATATGAAAGCGTGCCGCTTCGCAGCGGGATATGTGCAATTTATACCGTGGGTCACAGGAAAAGGATTCTCTGGACTACCACGAAAAAGATTACAGTGTTTGTGTCGTGTAACCTCAAACCGAAAAACGATTGCTACATAATGCAAAGAAATTTGAGTGGAATCTGTTAGAGTAGTTTTTGGGTAACGTTTCACTTCTGACACAGAAGCTTCGTCAGACCAAGGGTGATAGTCAGGACAGGGATACACACTGAGGAAAATGGACCACTGATCCTGGTCATTCCCACGCGACGTGACACACGGTAAGTGTACTATCGGCTGTTTAGCGGTAAAGTCAAATAAGTGGTGATGGGTTGACCGCTACCTAATCATGTTCCCTGTCCTGACTATCACCCTTGGTCTGACGAAGCTTCTGTGTCAGAAGTGAAACGTTACCCAAAAACTACTCTAGCCGATTCCACTCAAATTTCTTTGCATTATGAATACACGATCGGTCCCAAACATATTCCAATCGATGATTGCTACATAGTTTATAATAATTTATGGCGTATCGTGGGTCGGTTAAATAGGATATTGAGGAGTTTTACGCTAGAAACCTTACTCCGGGTGCTTAATACATATGTACTTCTAATTATAGAATACGCAATCCAAGAAAGAGTATCATGGCCGAAAAATGATATTAAAATCAGGCAGTATTTATTACCGTGCAACAGATTGGTTGCATGTTGCAAGAACTTGTCCTTCGACCAGCAAATGTCTTAACTCAAAATCAAGATCTCATACAGCGACCTAAGCGAAGTGACCCCATGTTGACCTTCAAAACACTCAAAAGTGAAGATCAACCTCTTTATTGATTAGTGAAGCTTGAAGAGCTTATTCGAACACGCAAACGTTCAAATGATTTCACCATTGAACATTCTTGGTTGGATAGCTGCCTAGATTTTTCTCGGTTAGAAAATGTGGACTCAAAACTCCGTCGAGATTGAAGAAGCAATCTTACGATCGGAATTTGTTGCAGTATTCAATTCGAAGCTCGATTAATGCATGCCCAAGTTAATACTTTACAACACCAGAGGATTACAGGATGAATGAAAAATGTGAAAAATATAATAGTATAAAAGGAATAGAGAATATCATGTGTAAGACTCACGAATGATGTTCTTTTGCATGCGTAAGTCCAATTTCGCTTTAAACATCGCCATGCAAGGATACTCCACCACATGTTGGGGTAGGGAATTCAAAAGTAAAATAGCACGAACGACGAAAAAATGGCGAGGACAATCTTTACGGGAACATGGGACGTAAAGGGATAAGATTCAAGATTCAAGATTCAAGGTATGTCTGCGTGTCACTTTCTCATCACACAAATCAAGCAAGTGTTTTAGTGGATCTCCTTCGGTAGACACAATTCCGTAGGTCAAAATAATCTACTGTTGTACAACGAATCACGATGTTCAAACACAGAATCACAAAGTGATTCATGGTCAACCACACAAGGCGCTTATGGATGACCAAAGTGATGTGTTGCTCACTTCCCCTGCGCTTACACACCACTACCGGTTTCTGGCTGTTTGCCGTCATCCGGTGGAGACTGTAAGATTAGGTTCAGTGAGACTTGAAACAGTGGATAAATGGTAAACAAGTGATACTTGAATACCACTGTTGCATAGGGTCCGTGCATGAATCACTATGTGTTTCTGTGTTTGAATATACTGTTGTATTTTCATTGGCTAATGTCACATAAACCCAGACGTCGCAATCTTTCGGCGTACGGAACATTGCAAAGGCACATCACTAACTTTGTTGCTCTGTGATAGATTTTATCAAAGAGAGCAATATCTTTTCACAGCCAGACCTCTACCGCATACTCCATCGTAAGTCGAAGCTATACGTTGGTAACGTTACGAGCGAGAATCTTCAAAATATTCCTCGAAAGATACCGAACAATTTGCTAACCTGTCGATGTATATTCTGTCAGCGAACCATGCTCTTCGAGTTTCCACTAATCCGTACCGGAATATCTTATTCCAACGAGCTTCATGTCAAGTTTTCAGTTCCTAATCGATTGGTCCAAGGAACATTCTTGCCAAAGATGAGATAGTTCAAAAATGGTATCTATTAAATTGTGGAGTTGTGAAGTGATAATCACAACATCCATAAATGTAGCATGTTAAAAGTCATTAAATCATTCGAATTCACATCCTCTCTGGAATGGCAGCAACTTTCATCGGTTACGGAAGAGAAAGACCTAGTTGTGTGGATTAGTATTACCTTAAAGTCTTCACGACAGTGTTCTGTGGTATACAAAAAAATTCCTGCCAAAGCTTAGAACGGCTCAGAAGGATTAAAATATTCATTTGCATGCATTTCCATCACACACCCCACGATCAGAAGGATCTTCGATAGTTTCACAAAGCAGATACTCCCACGGATAATTGACACCTATATCAGGTCGACAATGGAGTACTCTGTTCAAGCATGGTCGCCATGGTTACAAAAGGACATGACCTTGCTGCTACAAAACTGGTGGCCGGACTATACAACAGGCCATACGAGGAGAGGATTGCATCTCTGAACCTACTTGACTTTTCGCACTGCCGTGCCAGCGGTGATTTGATTTTGCTGTTCAACTCTCTCTATACAGTGCAACACCCACTTGAACACCTGTTTCTTTGGCGAGAAACACTGGTAGCAGATCTCATGGAAACAAGTTAATTAATCCACACTCCAGATCAAATTGTCGAAGGTTCTTCTTTGCTGTCCGAGGTTGTTTTATATGGAACTCTCTGACCCCACATATCATTTGTGCATCAAGCCTGAACATGTTCAAGGCAGAACTTGACAAGTATATGTTGACCAAATCCAACCTCGCAACTGAATACGTAAGCTGGTTTTCCGTATTGTTGAAACATTTGTGTTGTTTTTATGCATTCCCTATATTTTAATGTATGGACCATTAAAACTTTGAATTACTTTTAATTACTTTGAATATGCAGAGCATCACCCTCCGACACAACACAAGGGCAGGAAGCACCGGAAAGACCAACAACGACAATTGCGAATCCGTATTAATTCGGAGTTCGGGAAGATTGCATGAGAACGGTTCAAGCGACGATACTCTCGGAATTATGAGTTGGAGGACGTCACTTGCCATCGAAATATTCAATTAGTCAAAGTCGGTCAAACGATACCTGCATGATAAGTGCTTAAAGCGTACCGCTTGGCACATAATCGATTGACAACTCGGATCAAAGTGGCAACCGATATATACACGATTCAGGACAGTGTTGTCGACAACCGTTGTCTCCGCAGTATTCTAGGAGTTAGCTGTTAGAATCGTATACGCACCGATGCTCTCCAAAATAAATTGTTCGGTAGTAATGTTGATATGGAGAAGCAGATCAACCTGCATAGGTTACGCTGGTTGGGTCACGTTTTACGGATGCCCTACCACCGACTTCCGAAACGGATTCTTTTTGCGACGCCACATCCTGATTGCCGTAAATCTCGGGGTGGCCAAACCGCCACATGGTATAGGCAGTTAAAAATCCTTACTAGTAACCTTTCCAAAGTCGGCGCAGCGCGTCTTCTAGGCTGGTGTCCCCGCGATCAGATATCGCAATGGCTAGTTACGCTTCAGGATATGTCCCGAAACCGTGTTCAATGGCGGTCTTGTACTAAGCATCTTCTTGGAGTGTTTGCTTAACACTAATATGTTGTCAAGCGGAGTGACGAGAAAAGCTTGTTATGATGCATGACAGTGAAAGCCACAATGAAGCTGCCATGCTGATGTTGCTCTACTCGTTCACGAAACTTATTTGAATGCATGTTCCATTCGAGGTGCAAGCACCTCTTCCCAGTTTGTTTGTGCTTACTCTTCTATAGAATCCGTAGCTATTTAAGTCCCACCCTTCCCCATCTTTTAGGATTTTACTTTGTCATGGTTGTCTGGCAGTTAAGCATTCGGTACGTGCTACCGGTGTAATGCTGTCTGTGATGATGATGATGATGATGATGTGCTTATTTGATTTGCCTATAGAACATAAGCATGTGTTTTGTTATTTATCTTATGTGCAATATACGCTGTTGACCAATCGGCTTTCTCATGTGTTGTGGGATCCTTGAATGAACGCGATTAGCGTTAGACAGGCTGACCTCAGGGATGAAGTAAGACGCAATCAATGTGCGTGCGTGCAACTCGGAGGGGAACGTGGTTATTATTTGGCCGATGGAACGGAAATGTTGTCATAATTGGACAGATGTTTGCCAGCTGCCAATTGCTGGCCTGAAATGACCTGACGCTATTATTTCCAACTGACCCCACCATACAATATGACTTACTCTATGCCCTTCTCTACCCCACTTGATGTCGATAAACATTTTGTTTTTAACGGCATTGTTTCCCACTTCCTCTATGCATCCCTGGTATTCTTGAAAAGGATCTTCTGTTGGTTAAAAGAGACTATAAGATTATGGCAAGACTGAGCTGTTCTCTACCGATGTAATTCAAGATTTGATTATCGATCGACACTTCCGTGAATGTAACAGATTGATTGGAATAAATTCGTCCGATACTGCACACCCTCTGCATGAGGTCTTCATGGCTTGCACATCGTTCTCATCTACGGGAAGTGAATATCTCGTCCCTTATTAAAGGATCGATAAATTCAGGAATTCTTTCGTCCCTAAACTTGCCCGCTATTCGTTTGATGAATCGAAAGTTATTCTGGATATGGATACTCGACAGACAGGCTGAATTCCATCATTAAATCTTCACACTGACAGGGTTCCCATTGTTGAATTTGGAAAAGGATTTTTATGGTGTACACGTATAAAACCATTGTATTCCTACTCTTCACTAAACTTTTCATTCAACGGTTAGAATGACCTTCCGTCGTAGGAACCAAATAGCCTACTTTTGTCGTTCATTTAATACGCAAACGACAGTCTCAGAAGAAAACAATGTGTGTGTGACATTAGAATCCACCACCCCTTACACAGGGATGGGGATGTGAGCACCACAATTTATTGGTCGTTTACAAGCGCCTTGAGTGCTTGACCAAGACTCACTTTGTGATTCTGTATTTGAACAACGTGGTTCTTTATAAGAACTCTATTTAACAGTGGCTTACACGTACACCTTTGTTTAGCATTCTCATAGTTATGCCCGTTCTTACAAGCCCTATCGACCGTTTAGACCACCATAGCAACAATTTACAATGAATTCTGAAGACTGATAAGCGTTTTGGTCATTTGGCAACCAACCCCAAGTGGTGGGGTTATTTGTTCCGTATTTGAATTTTTGGATACACCATTTCAAATGTGCTACGGCAGGGGGTGAATACAGGTCTCGAGCTCTCGATTGTAGACAGACCGGTAAAATCGTGTGAGTCACATGCGCACATACTTCAAGATTTAAGATTTATGGTGAAAAAAGCAAATAGCTGTACAATACCATAGAATATACGTATAAAATGTAAACAAATCGTTACTTTAATGTTTGCGTCGAGAGAGGAGCAAAAGTAATTCCAATTGTGACATGGAGGGAGGAAATCTCGACCGCAAAATATGTTTGGGTAATTTGTTTTTCCAAGTATGTGTGTAAGAAGTAATCGCCAATGGATTTTAGTAAACTAGGTCCAACACAGTATTATTCAACATAAAAGATCGTAACATTTGTTTGAAAATCATTTCGTTTGATGAGGAAACAATTTCTGGTAGATCGTTTATAAATATTAAGAACAGTATTGGACTGAGTACTGAGCCTTGTGGGACACTGCTCGTGGCTTCAATAGTACGCCAAATTTCGCCATCTATTCTGACATTAGCTTTGCCTTCAGTGTTAGGTGTATGACAGGTAACTTCCGAACCATGTTAGTAGATATTCAGGGATGTCAACATCCTGCAGCTTCGGAGGTAGTAAGGAAAATTCGTGTACTCGAATAAAGCCATTTTTCTTTCTTTCTTTCTTTCTTTCTTTCGAGTGATTAATTCGATCGAAAGCCTCAAATATATATAAGTAACAAGCACGTACAAAACTCCAATCGTCTAGTGCTTGCGTTCAATCGTTAGGGTCGTGAGTAAGTTAGACAAGCACGAGTATGATTTTCTAAATCCATGTTGGCTCTCGAGGTGCCTGATAAGACTTTCACACACCAAGCGTTCCAATACTTTAGGAACCACTGAAAGGAGCGTCACGGGGTGGTAAGCGGCCGGATCCGAACGACTGCCATCCTCGTAGATTGATGTACTAACTTCGGTTTTCCTTTATTTATCGTGTGTTTAAATAATTCACACAGTGGGCCGCATAGCTCCAGCTCACATGACTTCCGAATAGTCAGTGTTATCCCGTCTTCCCCCAGGGATTTGTTAACGATTATCCTGAGTAAATGCTTCCGCATAACCATAGGATTCACATCGATATCGCTAAGGTTTTTCACCTCTATTAAACGTGTTGTAGGTGTTGGCAGGGACACGTCTTTTGGACCAAGGACCTGCGCATTAAATTTTGCTATTTCATCAGCTGTTGTACTGACAGTATCTGTCAATCCATCCGATGTCTGAATAGGGAAATCTCCCTGTTTAACCTTAGTCGCCTTGTTTACGATCCTGTACAGTATCTTAGGATGCCATTCCATCTGGTCTGTAAGCATCCAATGGTGATATTGCTGGTCTTCGCGAATTAAGGACGTCACCTTGTTTCGGACATTTCAAAAGTGTTCCTAGGGTACGTCTGTTTGGCACCCTCTGGAACGCCTGGTAGGATTAGACTGCTCTCATCACTCTTCTTACGAACATCATGACGTCCTTTTCTTTCCCAATAGGGTATATCGGCGTAGATTCGAGGATTACACTTGGGAAACTCACGTAGAAAGTTAGAATTAAAAAGAACAGTTTCCATATACTTCTCACTGTTTAGTGTTATTTTCAGTAGACGTGGTACACCGAAATGTGGAGAGCTTGAGTAGCGAATCAAACGTGTAACTGCTGTAGGTCTGATGGTTTCCGAACCCATCATAGTACAGAGGTTGGACCATTGTTCTAGGTCATGTCTCTGTTTATTCGCAGAAAGTGTCTCGCTGGATTCCTGTGTGTTGATACAGATTACACGGAGATTTTTTGCGGCCTTTTGCACTGTGACCCTTGGATTTGAATCAGAAGGTTTCAGTTGAGCCTTCTGGTGAGCGGACGGCTTGGTCTTCTTAAACTTGTTGATGTCAGAGGAATTTAGTTTAGACATACCGTTGACGGTCGGTTTTATAAAGGTTGAGTCTTTATGAAGAGAACGCTCCGCAAGACACCCCGGTAGATTCATAACAGTTGAGCGTGCACTTGGAATGATCTGCGGTGTATATTTTGTCTGGTTGGCATTACAGACTATATTTTCCGATTCTACGGTAGTTGTACTGGCAAACCTAGAGTTCTGAGCTTCAACTAGAGTTTCAAACGATGCTGAGCTCTAAGCTCATCATGCGCTCATCGAGGTTGCATTACCGGACACTTGTTGAAACACGCAGAATCTCGTTTGGTTTTGTTCGACAATGTTTACAGACGTAGCATACGCCGGGAATATTGTCATTATCGATCGAGGATCGATACCACCTCTGCGGTCAATGTTTTGTCGCGTTTTACGCGACACGTGTTTGACCAATTGCGACACGCGACATATTTGACCTAACCACTTTCCTACAGACGACGCATGTTTCGCGAGCGGCAGATTGTTTCATTTTAACGGGGTCAACCAAAAGTACAACGAAGGCGGAAAAAATCGATACGGCCGGAGTTGGTCGATGTGGTATTGTGTAGTTTTGGCAAGAAATGGCGAGGTATAAGTGTATTTCGTCACAAGATTTAGCCGCGAGTTTTCAGTCTCCCGTTGAGGATGTTGGAATGAAACTGATTGCACGCTGTGTAATCCTCCAAGTAGTTTCCGATAGTGGTGAACACTGATTGGTAAATGCAACAGCAGAAACACAATCGACGCAAATAACGACATGTCGTAGATAGTTAATTATTGTATGATAAGATCCGTCGTAGCAAACTTACAGTGAGATATGAGCATGAAAGTTATATGCAAATGTGTCAGAGCTCAAAATAATAGAAACGCACGTCAGGTCACTTGCTTGGCAGGGTTTGATGCAACTTGGTTCAAGAAACACTGAGAGTTATTATTCCGTATTGGTTTATACTTACTGTCATTGCTGTCATTCTGTACCGAGTTGTCATGCCCGGAGCGGTTCTGCAGATAAGCTCCCAATTCCAAAAATGCTCAAATGGCGTGCGACTCCTATAGCCTCTGACAACCTGTCCTGCATGCGAAGTTTTATGTGACCCGGCGGAAGTGCTTCTACTGACAGGGGGAAGGGGCGAAGGCGGCTGACTGGCTCCTGAAAACCAGCATGCTTCGAGCAGGTTGAGCTCGTAAGTCCATAAAGGTGGTCAACCTAGGGGAAGGAAAACACTTATCTCAAACCTCCACTGCCACGTGGCTAAATCCAACCATGGAAAGGATTCAGGAATCATCCTCGAGGAAAAATCTGGAGCCGGATTCCCGTTAGGCAGTCCGCTGTGCCAACTCCTGCGACGGCATGGTTGTCCAAACGTATCAGCTCTTCCTTTGGTTCCAGTGGTGCCATGGTGAGGGACCACTTGCTGCATGATCAACAGCTAGTTCTTCATATTGAACTGTCCCGGCGAACATCTCAATGCACCAATGGAGAGAACACTCAATTTCGCTTCTACGGATAATAACACGGGAAGCAGCAGATACCGGTTGAAAGCTATGGCTCGACTGGCGTAGAGCTCAGCGTCAAGGGCTGCTTCAGACGGCAACAAGTTAATTATTCCACACTCTAGATCAAAGTGTTCGAGTTTGTTCAATATGAAACCCTCTGCCCCCACATATCATTTGTGCATCAAGCCTAAACATGTTCAAGGCTGAACTTGACAAGTATATGTTGACCAAATCCCACCTCGCACCTCAAAACATATATCCTATAGTATTGTAAAGTAGTATGCTTTTTCACCATAAATATTGAATCCTTTTAGATTTAAAGCACGGTGTCTGTGGTTTGAACCCCGCCTTAATTTGCTACAGCACACAGGAGTAAAATTGGTCCCGATTATAGTCGGGACCATTTCCGTAGCACTCAGACCATTGGGTGAATTCGTATTGTGGATGTGAGAAATGCATTCGCGTTGAGTGGTAGTCACGAGTTGTCGGGTGAACCGCACAACAACACCATCAGGCACAACACAAGATCCACTAGTGCGGGAACGTCCTACGACGACCCGTAAGAATTCGGATTTCGGAACGATTGCCTGAGAACCGTTAGAGCTACCATAATCCCAGGAATATGAAAAGACCCGCCATTATAGAACGATACGCAATCCGTCAAGGTTACTCGAAAAAGCCTAACATGACGAGGACTTGAATCGAACCGATTAGTGGGAAATCGATTGGCAAGTAACATCGAAGTGACAGCCGCTACAGACATTTTCAGGACAATGATGTGGTGCCTATATAAGATAGGGGTGTTCTTTGTCATCTACGTAATAAACGTGTTTGGCCTATTGGCGTTCCCTTGTATTGTGGAATTATTGAGTGAAAGCAATTAGAGTTGGAAAGGTTGATCTCAGGGATGAATCGAAACACAATCAAAAAATGGGTGCAAGACGCACGGGTTAGTGTTGGATCGAGTACTTCCTAAGCCTGTATGCACAACGTGATGGATGTTAGAAGAAGCTATGCGGTTTGACCTCAGTTGACCTGAGTTAATCATTGTTCATCACGTCCAAACTTTTCACGCGCTCGCCACCAGTCGGAAACATGAACTTACAGTGCTTATTCCCACTTCAAGACTGAACTGTCGAACATATTCGTATGCTGTACGTGTAAGTTTCACATGGAACACCCTCCCCTCCACTGTTACACACTCAGCCAACCTGGATATTTGCTAATTTGGACAAATACTTGAGAGAAAACCCTAATTTTGATACGATTTACACTACATGAGTTTTCCTGTTCTTCTTTTTTATTGTATATACCTCATAACTCCATCCTATGGTTATTGTTAAGCTAAACGCTTTTTAGGCCATTACAACTTTGAATCACTTTGAATCTCTCCTTACAGCATCACATAAACCACTTCGTGTTAACAAAATAGGAGATAAGTGCTGACCATTGTTCCAATAGTCTGATAAATGAATCAAATAAACGAGTAGTACACTTGAATCACGCGATGTCGTGTCACTCATAACCGAATGATTTCTTACGACGCTAAACGTGTCAGTCCGACCGTTTGGTTTGAATCTTGGAATAGGGAAGCTAAATTATATTCGCAGCACTTACATTTTACAAACGCATTCTGGCTGTTCGACATTATCACACGGGTTCAGTGAGCTTTGAGACAGTGGAGTATTGGTTAACAAAGTTAGACTTTAAAGTTTCTCTCAAACAAGGTTCGTACAACAAACCAATGTTCATCGAATAATTAATACGTACTTGAGGCCAACCATGGAGTATGCGGTTCAGGCTTTGTCACCCATGGCTACAGAAGGACATCAGCCTCTTGCAGAGAATATATCATCGGACCACCAAGCTAGTACGCGGTTTGAAGCACAAACAATACGAAGATCGTAGTGCAAGTCTCAATCTATTCGACTCTCGCTACCACCGTCTTAGAGATGATTTGATTCTTATGTTCAATATACTGCATACCCCAACCATCCTCTAAATCAACGCGATTACCACCCCAAACCAGCCGAAGTCATTACTATACAGTACTTATTCCCGACTCGAGACTGAACTGTCGAAGGTATTTTTATTCTGTACGTGTATGTTTTACCTGGAACTCCCTACCCCGTAACGTTGCACATTTATCCAACTTGGATATATTCAAATCGAACTTTGACAACTTCATGTCAACCAATCCAAACATTGAACCTATATATACTACACCATTACAGCTTTGAACTTTGAACCCATGCATCGAAGTAAACTATACATCGTTACCACATCCAACCAGTTGAAAACAATTTCTGCCCTATGGATTTTTACTTGATTCCTAATCTGATCAGTAAGCAAACAAATTCCGTTTTTATGACCTATGTTATCCGTTATGTGGTTTTTGCAAAGCTATGTGATTTTTAGACCATTGAATTGAATGGTGCTCACACCCAGCATCACAAAGTTATTCTCGGTCAAGCGCTCAACACGTTTATAAACGACCTGTGTGTGCTGTGTTGCTTGCATTCCATGCACGTATAACTACCGGTTTCTTGCTGTTCGCCATCATCAGGTGGAGGCAGTAAAATTAGGGCCAGTTTGCTTAAGGCAATTGTTAGCAAAGTTAAACATTGAAGCCAGGCTTAAACGGCGATCGCGTATAGAATCACAA
>JACCGJ010007191.1:0-44176 GCA_013407085.1 Atriophallophorus winterbourni
TTGTCGATCTCAGATTGGTTTGAAACGTTTGTAGTTTCTGGCTCAAAATATTGAGCATTGTCAGCTTTTATTGGTTCGAGAATATTGGATCTCAGATTGGTTCAAAACGTTCGTAGTTTTTTGACTTAAATATCCAGCATCGTCAGCTCTGATTCGTTCAAACATTGTCGATTTCAAATCGTTTTAAATCGATGGTTATGTTTAGACTGAAATTTTTAGCATTGTCAGCTCTGATCGGTTTAAACATTGTCGATCTCAGATTTGTTAACAACGTTCGTATTTTTGGACTGAATTAGCAGACATTGTTAGCTATGATTGGTTCAAACATTGTCGATTTCAAACTGGTTCAAATCGTTTGTTTTTTTGGACTAAAATATTGAGCATTGTCAGCTCTGATCGGTTCAAACATCATCGATCTCATATTGGTTCAAAACGTTCGTAGTTTTTAGGCTGAAATATAAGTCATTGTCAGCCCCGATTGGTTCGAACATTGTCGATCTGAGACTCGTTCAGAAGAATTGTAGTTTGTGGACTAAAATAATGAGAATTGTCAGCTCTGAATGGTTCGAACCCTGTCGATCTCGAATTGGTTCACAACATTTTCATTTTTTAGACTGAACTATTAAGCAATCCAGCTCTGATTGGTTCAATCATTGTCGATCTGAAATTGGTTTAAAACGTTTGTAGTTTTTGGACTGAAATAATAAGCATTGTCAGTTCTGAATGCTTCAAACATTGTCGATCTCAGGTTGGTTTAAATTGTTCGTATTTTTGAACTGAAATATAAGGCAATGTCAGCTTTGATTGTTCAAAAATTGTCGATCTTAGATTTGTTAACAACGTTCGTATTTTTAGACTGAATTATTAGACATTGTTAGCTATGATTGGTTCAAACATTGTCGATTTCAAACTGGTTCAAATCGTTTTTTTTTGGACTGAAATATTGAGCATTGTCAGCTCTGATCGGTTCAAACATCATCGATCTCAGATTGGTTCAAAACGTTCGTAGTTTTTAGGCTGAAATATAAGTCATTGTCAGCCCCGATTGGTTCGAACATTGTCGATCTAAGATTCGTTCAGAAGAATTGTAGTTTGTGGACTAAAATAATGAGAATTGTCAGCTCTGAATGGTTCAAACACAGTCGATCTCGAATTGGTTCACAACCTTTTCAGTTTTTAGACTGAACTATTAAACAATCCAGCTCTGATTGGTTCAAACATTGTCGATCTGAAATTGGTTTGAAACGTTTGTAGTTTTTGGACTGAAAGAATAAGCATTGTCAGCTCTGAAGGGTTCAAACATTGTCGATTTCAGGTTGGTTCAAATGTTTTGTATTTTTGAACTGAAATATAAGGCAATGTCAGCTTTGATTGGTTCAAACATTGTCGATCTCGAATTGGTTTGAAACGTTTGTAGTTTCTGGCTTAAAATATTAAGCATTGTCAGCTATGATTGGTTCAAACATTTTCGATTTCACATTGGTTCAAATTGTTCGGTATTTTTGTACTGAAATATTGAGCATTGTCAGCTCTGATCAGTTCAAACATTATCGATCTCAGATTGATTTAAAACGTTTGAAGTTTTCAGGCTGAAATATAAGTCATTGTCAGCTCTGATTGGTTCACACATTGTCGATCTCAGATTGTTTCAAAACGTTTGTAATTTTTTGACTGGAATATTCAGCACTGTCAGCTCTGATTGGTTCGCATATTATCGATCTCAAATTGGTTCACAACATTTTTAGTTTTCAGACTGAAATATCAAGCAATCCAGCTCTGATTGGTTCAAAAATGGTCGATCTCAAATTGTTTCGAAACGTTTGTAGTATTTGGACTGAAATAATAGGCATTGTCAGCTCTGAATTGTTTAATGATTGTCGATCTCAGATTGGTTTGAAACGTTTGTAGTTTCTGGCTCAAAATATTGAGCATTGTCAGCTTTTATTGGTTCGAGAATATTGGATCTCAGATTGGTTCAAAACGTTCGTAGTTTTTTGACTTAAATATCCAGCATCGTCAGCTCTGATTCGTTCAAACATTGTCGATTTCAAATCGTTTTAAATCGATGGTTATGTTTAGACTGAAATTTTTAGCATTGTCAGCTCTGATCGGTTTAAACATTGTCGATCTCAGATTTGTTAACAACGTTCGTATTTTTGGACTGAATTAGCAGACATTGTTAGCTATGATTGGTTCAAACATTGTCGATTTCAAACTGGTTCAAATCGTTTGTTTTTTTGGACTAAAATATTGAGCATTGTCAGCTCTGATCGGTTCAAACATCATCGATCTCATATTGGTTCAAAACGTTCGTAGTTTTTAGGCTGAAATATAAGTCATTGTCAGCCCCGATTGGTTCGAACATTGTCGATCTGAGACTCGTTCAGAAGAATTGTAGTTTGTGGACTAAAATAATGAGAATTGTCAGCTCTGAATGGTTCGAACCCTGTCGATCTCGAATTGGTTCACAACATTTTCATTTTTTAGACTGAACTATTAAGCAATCCAGCTCTGATTGGTTCAATCATTGTCGATCTGAAATTGGTTTAAAACGTTTGTAGTTTTTGGACTGAAATAATAAGCATTGTCAGTTCTGAATGCTTCAAACATTGTCGATCTCAGGTTGGTTTTAAAAATTTGTTTGTAATTGTTTTTGAACTGAAAATATAAGGCAATGTTAGCTTTTGATTGTTCAACATTGTCGATCTTAGATTTGTTAACAACGTTCGTATTTTTAGACTGAATTATTAGACATTGTTAGCTATGATTGGTTCAAACATTGTCGATTTCAAACTGGTTCAAATCGTTTTTTTTTGGACTGAAATATTGAGCATTGTCAGCTCTGATCGGTTCAAACATCATCGATCTCAGATTGGTTCAAAACGTTCGTAGTTTTTAGGCTGAAATATAAGTCATTGTCAGCCCCGATTGGTTCGAACATTGTCGATCTAAGATTCGTTCAGAAGAATTGTAGTTTGTGGACTAAAATAATGAGAATTGTCAGCTCTGAATGGTTCAAACACAGTCGATCTCGAATTGGTTCACAACCTTTTCAGTTTTTAGACTGAACTATTAAACAATCCAGCTCTGATTGGTTCAAACATTGTCGATCTGAAATTGGTTTGAAACGTTTGTAGTTTTTGGACTGAAAGAATAAGCATTGTCAGCTCTGAAGGGTTCAAACATTGTCGATTTCAGGTTGGTTCAAATGTTTTGTATTTTTGAACTGAAATATAAGGCAATGTCAGCTTTGATTGGTTCAAACATTGTCGATCTCGAATTGGTTTGAAACGTTTGTAGTTTCTGGCTTAAAATATTAAGCATTGTCAGCTATGATTGGTTCAAACATTTTCGATTTCACATTGGTTCAAATTGTTCGGTATTTTTGTACTGAAATATTGAGCATTGTCAGCTCTGATCAGTTCAAACATTATCGATCTCAGATTGATTTAAAACGTTTGAAGTTTTCAGGCTGAAATATAAGTCATTGTCAGCTCTGATTGGTTCACACATTGTCGATCTCAGATTGTTTCAAAACGTTTGTAATTTTTTGACTGGAATATTCAGCACTGTCAGCTCTGATTGGTTCGCATATTATCGATCTCAAATTGGTTCACAACATTTTTAGTTTTCAGACTGAAATATCAAGCAATCCAGCTCTGATTGGTTCAAAAATGGTCGATCTCAAATTGTTTCGAAACGTTTGTAGTATTTGGACTGAAATAATAGGCATTGTCAGCTCTGAATTGTTTAATGATTGTCGATCTCAGATTGGTTTGAAACGTTTGTAGTTTCTGGCTCAAAATATTGAGCATTGTCAGCTTTTATTGGTTCGAGAATATTGGATCTCAGATTGGTTCAAAACGTTCGTAGTTTTTTGACTTAAATATCCAGCATCGTCAGCTCTGATTCGTTCAAACATTGTCGATTTCAAATCGTTTTAAATCGATGGTTATGTTTAGACTGAAATTTTTAGCATTGTCAGCTCTGATCGGTTTAAACATTGTCGATCTCAGATTTGTTAACAACGTTCGTATTTTTGGACTGAATTAGCAGACATTGTTAGCTATGATTGGTTCAAACATTGTCGATTTCAAACTGGTTCAAATCGTTTGTTTTTTTGGACTAAAATATTGAGCATTGTCAGCTCTGATCGGTTCAAACATCATCGATCTCATATTGGTTCAAAACGTTCGTAGTTTTTAGGCTGAAATATAAGTCATTGTCAGCCCCGATTGGTTCGAACATTGTCGATCTGAGACTCGTTCAGAAGAATTGTAGTTTGTGGACTAAAATAATGAGAATTGTCAGCTCTGAATGGTTCGAACCCTGTCGATCTCGAATTGGTTCACAACATTTTCATTTTTTAGACTGAACTATTAAGCAATCCAGCTCTGATTGGTTCAATCATTGTCGATCTGAAATTGGTTTAAAACGTTTGTAGTTTTTGGACTGAAATAATAAGCATTGTCAGTTCTGAATGCTTCAAACATTGTCGATCTCAGGTTGGTTTAAATTGTTCGTATTTTTGAACTGAAATATAAGGCAATGTCAGCTTTGATTGGTTCAAACATTGTCGATCTCAAATTGGTTTGAAACGTTTGTAGTTTCTGGGTTAAAATATTGAGCATTGTCAGCTATTATTGATTTAAAAATGTTTGATCTCAGATTGGTTCAAAACGTTCGTAATTTTTGGACTCACATATTCAGTATTGTCACCTCTGATTGGTTCAAACATTGTCGATTTCAAATTGGTTCAAATCGATTGTTATTTTTAGACATAAATATTGAGCATTATCAGCTCTGATCGGTTCGAACATTGTCGATCTTAGATTTGTTAACAACGTTCGTATTTTTGGACTGAATTATTAGACATTGTTAGCTATGATTGGTTCAAACATTGTCGATTTCAAACTGGTTCAAATCGTTTTTTTTAAGCTGAAATATTGAGCAGTGTCAGCATCGATCGGTTCAAATATCATCGATCTCAGATTGGTTCGAAACGTTCGTAGTTTTTAGGCTGAAATATAAGTCATTGTCAGCCCCGATTGTTTCGAACATTGTCGATCTAAGATTCATTTCATAACAATCTAGTTTGTGTGACTAAAAATCATGAGCAATCCAGCTCTGATTAGTTCAAACATTGTCGATCTCAAATTGGTTTGAAACGTTTGTAGTTTTGGGACTGAAATAATAAGCATTGTCAGCTCCGAATGGTTCAAACATTGTCGATCTCAAGTTGGTTTAAATTGTTTGTATTTTTGAACTAAAATATAAGGCAATGTCAGCTTTGATTGGTTCAAACATTGTCGATCTCAAATTGATTTGAAACGTTTGTAGTTTCTGTGTTAAAATATTGAGCATTGTCAGCTATTATTGATTTAAAAATTTTCGATCTCAGATAGGTTCAAAACGTTCGTAATTTTTGGACTCAAATATTCAGTATTGTCACCTCTGATTGGTTCAAACATTGTCGATCTCAAATTGGTTCGAATCGATTTTTATCTTTAGGCATAAATATTAAGCATCATCAGCTCTGATCGGTTCAAAAATTGTCGATCCCAGATTTTTTAACAACGTTCTTATTTTTGGACTGAATTATTAGGCATTGTTAGCTATGATTGTTTCAAATATTGTCGATTTCAAACTGGTTCAAATCTTTTGTTTTTGTTTGGACTGAAATGTTGAGCATTGTCAGCTCTTATTGGTTCAAACATCATCGATGTCAGATTGGTTTAAAACGTTTGTAGTTTTTAGGCTGAAATATAAGTCATTGTCAGCCCTGATTGCTTCGAACATTGTCGATCTAAGATTCGTTCAGAACAATCGTAGTTTGTGGACTAAAATAATGAGAAATGTCAGCTCTGATTGGTTCAAACATTGTCGATCTGAAATTGGTTTGGAAGGTTTGTAGTTTTTGGACTGAAATAATAAGCATTGTCAGCTCTCAATGGTTCAAACACTGTCAATCTCAGATTGGTTCAAATTGTTTGTATTTTTTGAACTGAAATATTAGGCAATGTCTGCTTCGATTGGTTCAAACATTGTCGATCTCAAATTGGTTTGAAACGTTTGTAGTTTCTGGCTTAAATTATTGAGCATTGTCAGCTATTATTAGTTCAAAAATTTTCGATCTCAAATTGGTTCAAAACGTTCGTAATCTTTGGACTTAAATATTCAGTATTGTCACCTCTGATTGGTTCAAACATTGTCGATTTCAAATTGCTTCAAATCGATTGTTATTTTTAGACATAAATAATAAGCATTATTAGCTCTGATCAGTTCAAACATTGTCGATCTCAGATTTGTTAACAACGTTCGTATGTTTGGACTGAATCATTAGGCAATGTAAGCTATGATTGGTTCAAACATTTTCGATTCTAAGCTGGTTCAAATTGTTTGTTATTTTTGTACTGAAATATTGAGCATTGTCAGCTCTGATCAGTTTAAACATTATCGATCTCAGATTGTTTGAAACGTTTGTAGTTTTTAGGCTGAAATATAAGTCATTGTCAGGTCTGATTGGTTTAAACATTCGCGATCTGAGACTGGTTCGAAACGTTTGTCGTTTTTGACTGAAATATTCAGCATTGTCAGTTCTATTTAGTTCAAACATTGTCGATCTCAGACTTGTTAACAACGTTCGTACTTCTTGGACTGAAATATTAGGCATTGTCAGACATGATTTGTTCAAACATTGTCGATCTCAAATTGGTTCAAAACGTTTGTAGTTTCTAGACTTAAATATTGATCATTGTCAGCTCTGATTGGTTTAAACATTGTCGTTCTCAGATTTGTTCAAAACGTTTGTAATTTTTGGACTGAAATATTAAGCATTGTCACCTCTGATTGGTCCAAACGTTGTCGATCTCAGATTGGTTCAAAACGTCTACAGTTTTTCGACTGAAATACTAGGCAATGTCAGCTCTGAGTGGTTCGAACATAGTCGATATCAAAACGATTGAAAACGTAATTAGATTTTGAACTGAAATGTTGAGCAATGTCAGCTCTGATTGGTTCAAACATTAACGATCTCTGATTGGTTCAAAACGTTTGTAGTTTTCGAACTGAAATATTAGGCAATGTCAGCTTTGATTGGTTCAAACATTGTCGATCTCAAATTGGTTCAAAACGTTTGTAATTTTCAGACTAAAATATTAAGCATCGTCAGCTGTTATTGGTTCGAACATTATCGAACTCAAAACGTTTTTAGTTTTTGAACTCAATCAATATGCAATGTCAGTTCTGATTGCTTCAAACATTGTCGATCACAAACTGGTTCAAAATGTTTGTAGTTTTTGGACTTAAATATTAGGCAATGTCAGCTCTGAGTGGTTCAATCATCATCGACCTCACATTGGTTCGGAACGTTTGAAGTTTCTGGACTGAAATATTTGGCAATGTCAGCTCTGATTGGTTCAAACATTGTCGATCTCAAATTGGTTCAAATCGTTCGTTATTTTCGGACTGAAATATTGAGCAATGTCAGCTCTGATCGATTCAAACATTGTGGATCTCAGATTGCTCCATAACTTTTGTAGTTTTTAACTTAAATATTTGGCATTGTCATCACTGATTGGTTCAAACATTGTCGATTTTAGATTGGTTAAAATCGTTTGTAGCTTGTGGACGGAAATAATAAGCATTGTCAGTTTCATTTGGTTCAAACTTTGTCGATCCCAGATAAATTCAAAACGTCTGTAGTTTTTGAACTGAAATATTGAGCATTGTCAGCTCTGATTGGTGCGAACATTCTCGGTCTGAGATTGGTTCAAAACGTTTGTATTTTTTGGACTTAAATATTGAAAATTGTCAGCTTCGATTTCTTTGAACATTGTCGATCTCAGATTGGTTTCAAACGTTTGAAATTTTGGACTGAGATATTGACCATTTCCAGCTCTGATTGGTTCAAACATTATCGATCTCCGGTTGGTTCAAAACCTTTTTAGTTTTTGAACTGAAATATTAGGCAATGTCAGTTCTGATTAATTCAAACATTGTCGATGTCAAACTGGTTCAAAACGTTCGTAATTTTTGGACTGAAATATTAGGCAATGTCAGCTCTGATTTGTTCAAACATTGTCGATCTCAGATTTGTTAACAACGTCCGTACTTTTTGGACTGAAATATTAGGCATTGTCAGCTATGATTGGTTAAAACGTTTTCGATTTCAAATTGGTTCAAATCGTTTGTTATTTTTGAACTGAAATATCAAGCAATGTCAGCTCTGATCGGTTCACAAATTATCGATTTTAGATTGGTTCAGAACGTTTGTAGTTTTTGGACTGAAATATTTGGCATTGTCATCACTGATTGGTTCCAACATTGTCGATCTCAGATTGATTCAATACGTTTGTAGAATGTGTTCTAAAATAATAAGCATTGTCAGTTCTATCTGGTTCAAACATTGTCGATCTCAGATTGGTTTAAAACGTCTGTAATTTTTGAACTGAAATATTGAGCATTGACAGCTCTGATTGGTGCGAACATTGTCGGTCACTGATTGGTTCAAAACGTTTGTAGTTTTCAAACTGAAATATTACGCAGTCAGCTGTGATTGGTTCAAACATTGTCGATCTCAAATTGGTTCAAAACGTTTTTAGTTTTTGAACTGAATTAATATGCAATGTCAGTTCTGATTGCTTCAAACATTGTCGATCACAAACTGGTTCAAGACGATTGTAGTTTTTGAACTAAAATATCAGGCAATGTCAGCTCTGAGTGGTTCAATCATCATCGACCTCACATTGGTTCGGAACGTTTGAAGTTTCTGGACTGAAATATTTGGCAATGTCAGCTCTGATTGGTTCAAACATTGACGATCTTAAATTGGTTCAAATCGTTCGTTATTTTCGGACTGAAATATTGAGCAATGTCAGCTCTGATCGATTCAAACATTGTGGATCTCCGATTGCTTCATAACTTTTGTAGTTTTCGACTAAAATATTTGGCATTGTCATCACTGATTGGTTCAAACATTGTCGATTCTAGATTGGTTCAAATCGTTTGTAGCTTGTGGACGGAAATAATAAGCATTGTCAGTTATATTTGGTTCAAACATTGTCGATCTCAGATAAATTCAAAACGTCTGTAGTTTTTGAACTGAAATATTGAGCATTGTCAGCTCTGATTGGTGCAATCATTTCCGGTCTGAGAATGATTCAAAACGTTTGTAGTTTTTGGACTAAAATATTGAGAATTGTCAGCTTTAATTTCTTTGAACATTGTCGATCTCAGATTGGTTTCAAATGTTTGAAATCTTGGATTGAGATATTGACCATTTCCAGCTCTGATTGGTTCAAACATTATCGATCTCCGGTTGGTTCAAAACGTTTTTAGTTTTTGAACTGAAATATTAGGCAATGTCTGTTCTGATTGGTTCAAACATTGTCGATCTCAAACTGGTTCAAAACGTTCGTAGTTTTTGGACTGAAATATTAGGCAATGTCAGCTCTGATTTGTTCAAACATTGTCGATCTCACATTGGTTCGAAGCTTTGGTAGATTTTGGAATGGAATATCAAGCATCGTCAGCTCTGAATGGTTCAAACATTGTCGATCTCAGATTTGTTAACAACGTCCGTACTTTTTGGACTGAAATATTAGGCATTGTCAGCTATGATTGGTTCGAACGTTGTCGATTTCAAATTGGTTCAAATCGTTTGTTATTTTTGGACTGAAATATCGAGCAATGTCAGCTCTGATCGGTTCACAAATTATCGATCTCAGATTGATTCATAGCGTTTGTAGTTTCTGGACCGAAATATTTGGCATTGTCATCACTGATTGGTTCCAACATTGTCGATCTCAGATTGATTCAATACGTTTGTAGCATGTGGACTTAAATACTAAGCATTGTCAGTTCTATTTGGTTCAAACATTGTCGATCTCAGATTGGTTCGAAACGTCTGTAATTTTTGAACTGAAATATTGAGCATTGACAGCTCTGATTGGTGCGAACATTGTTGGTTTAGAATGGTTCGAAACGTTTGTAGTTTTTGGAATAAAATATTGAGAATTGCCACCTCTGATCTCTTTGAACATTGTCGATCTCAGATTGGTTCCAAACGTTTGAAGTTTCGAACTAGGATATTGACCATTTCCAGCTCTAATTGGTTCAAACATTGTCGACTGCAGATTAATTTGAAACGTTTGAAGTTTTCGGACTAAAATACTAAGAATTGTTAGCTGTGATTGGTTCAAACACTATCGGTCTCAGATTGGTTCAAAACGTTTGTAGTTTTTGGACTGAAATATTTGGCAATGTCAGCTTTGATTCGTTCAAACATCATCGATCTCACATTGGTTAAAAACGTTTGTAGTTTTTAAACTGAAATATTAGGCAATGTCAGCTCTAATTAGTTCAAACATTGTCGCTCTAGAATTAGTTAAAAACGTTTGTAGTTTTCAGACTAAATTATTAAGCATTGTCAGCGGTGATTGGTTCAAACATTATCGATCTCAGATTGGTTCAAAACGTCTTTAGTTTTTGAACTGAAAAATTAGGCAATGTCAGCTCTGAGTGGTTCAAACATCATCGACGTCACATTGTTTCGAATCTATTGTAGTTTTTGAACTGGAATATCGAGCATTTTCAGCTCTAAATGATTCAAACATTGTCGATCTGAGATTTGTTAACAACGTCCATACTTTTTGGACTGAAATATTGGGCATTGTCAGCTATGATTGGTTCAAACATTGTCGATTTCAAATTGGCTGAAATCGTTTGTTATTTTTGCACTGAAATATTAAGCAATGTCAGCTCTGATCGGTTCAAACATTGTCGATCTCAGAATGATTGGGAATGTATGTAGTTTTTGAACTAAAATGGTAAGCATTTTCAGCTCTGAATGGTTCAAGCGTTGTCTATCTCAGATTGGTTCAACTCGTTTGTAGTTTTTGGACTGAAATATTAGACATTGTCAGCTCTGATTGGTTCAAACATTGTCGATTTCAGGTTGGTTTGAAATCGTTTGTTATTTTCGGACTCCAATATTAGGCATTGTCAGCTCTGATTGGTTCAAACATAATCGATCTCAGATTGTCTCAAAACGTTTGTAATTTTAGTACTGGAATATTGAGCATTGTCATCTCTGATTGGTTCAAACATAATCGATCTCAGATTGTCTCAAAACGTTTGTAATTTTAGTACTGGAATATTAGACATTGTCAGCTCTGATTGCTTCGAACATTGTCGATCTCAGATTTGATAAAAACGTTTGTACTTTATGGACTGACATATTAGGCATTGTCAGCTCTGATTGGTTTAAACAGTGTCGATTCCAGAATGGTTTGAAATCGTTCGTTATTTTTGGACTTTAATTTAAAGCATTGTCAGCTCTGATTGGTTCAAACATAATCGATTCCAGATTGTTTCAAAACGTTCGTAGTTGTAGTACTGCAATAGTGAGCATTGTCAGCTCTGATTGGTTCAAAAGTTGTCCTTTTCAATAAGGTTTAAAACAGTCGTAGATTTGGGACTTCCATAATAAGCATTGTCAGATCTGATTGGTTCGAACATTGTCGATCTCAGATTTGTTCAGAACTTTTGTAGTTTTTGGACCAGAATAATCAGCATTGTCAGCCCTGATTGGTTTAAACATTGTCGATCTTAGATTGGTTCAGAACGTTTGTAGATTTTGGGCTGAGATATCAGGCATTGTCAGCTCTGATGAGTTCAAACGCTGTCGAATCCATATAGGTTCAAAACGTTTGTAGTATATGGACTAAAATATTAAGCAATGTCAGCTCTGATCGGTTCAAACATTATCGATCTCAGATTGGTTCATTACGTTTGTAGTTTTTGAACTGAAATATTCGACATTGTCATCACTGATTGGTTCAAACATTTTCGATCCCAGATTGATTCAAAATTTGTGTAGCTTGTGGACTTAACTGATAAGCATTGTCAGTTCTATTTGGTTCGAACATTGTCGATCTCGGGTTGGTTCAAAACGTTTGTAGTTTTTGGACTGAAATATTAGGCAATGTCAGCTCTGATTGGTTCAAACATTGTCGATCTTACATTAGTTCGAAACTATGGTAGTTTTTGTCTGAAATGCCAAGCATCGTCAGCTCGCAATGGATCAAACATTGTCGATCTCAGATTTGTTAACAACGTCCGTACCTTTTGGACTGAAATAATAGGCATTGTCAGCTATGATTATTCCAAACATTGTCGATTTCGAATTGGTTGAAATCGTTTGTTATTTTTGGACTGAAATATCAAGCAATGTCAGCTCTGATCGGTTCAAACATTATCGATCTCAGATTGGTTCATAGCGTTTGTAGTTTCTGGACCGAAATATTTGGCATTGTCATCACTGATTAGTTCAAACATTGTCGATCTCAGATTAACTTAAAACGTTTGTAGCTTGTGGACTAAAATGATAAGCATTGTCAGTTCTATTTGGTTCAAACATTGTCGATTTCAGATTGGTTTGAAAGGTTTGTAGTTTTAAACTGAAGTATTAAGAATTGTCAGCTCTGATTGCTTCAAACATTGTCGATCTCAGATTGGTTCAAAACGTTTGTAGATTTTTGACCGAAATATTAGGCAATGTCAGCTCTGATTAATTCAAACATTGTCGATCTCAAATTGGTTCAAAACATTCGTAGTTTTTAGACTAAAACGTTAAGCATTATCAGCTGTGATTGATTCGAACACTATCGGTCTCAGATTGGTTCAAAACCTTTGTAGATTTGGACTGAAATATTGGGCAATGTCAGATCTGATACGTTCAAACATCATAGATCTCAAATTGGTTCAAAACGTTCGTAGTTTTTGAACTGAAATATTAGGCAATGTCGGCTCTAATTGGTTCAAACATTGTCGATCTCGAATTGGTTCAAAACGTTCGTAGTTCTCAGACTAAAATATTAAGCATTGTCAGCTGTGATTGGTTCAAACATTATCGATCTCGAATTGGTTCGAAACGTTTTCAGTTTTTGAACTGAAATATTAGGCTATGACAGTTCTGATTGGTTCAAACATTGTCGATCTCAGATTGATTGGAAACGTTTGTAGCTTGTGGAATGATATATCAGGCATTGTCAGCTCTGATGAGTTCAAACGTTGTCGAATCCAGATAGGTTCAAAACGTTCGTAGTATATGGACTAAAATATTAAGCAATGTCAGCTCTGATCGGTTCAAACATTATCGATCTCAGATTGGTTCATTACGCTTGTAGTTTTTGGACTGGAATATATTTGACATTGTCATCACTGATTGGTTCAAACATTTTCGATTTTAGATTGATTCAAAACGTTTGTAGCTTGTGGACTAAACTAATAAGCATTGTCAGTTCTATTTGGTTCAAACATTGTCGATCTCGGATTGGTTCGAAACGTTTTGTCATTATGGACTGGAATATTAGGCATTGTCAGCTCTGATTGGTTTAAACATTGTCGATTTCAGGTTGGTTTGAAATCGTTTGTTATTTTTGGACTCTAATATTAGGCATTGTGAGCTCTGATTGGTTCAAACATAATCGATCTCAGATTGTTTCGAAACGTTTGTAGTTTCAGTACTGGAATATTGAGCATTGTCAGCTCTGATTGGTTCAAACGTTGTCCTTTTGAATTAGGTTTGAAACAGTCGTAGATTTGGGACTTTAATATTAAGCATTGTCAGATCTGATTGGTTCGAACATTGTCGATCTCACATTTGTTCAGAACGTTTGTAGTTTGTGGACCAGAATAATCAGCATTGTCAGCTCTGATTGGTTCGAACATTGTCGATCTTAGATTGGTTCAGAACGTTTGTAGATTTTGGGCTGAGATATTAGGCATTGTCAGCTCTGATGAGTTCAAACGTTGTCGAATCCAGATAGGTTCAAAACGTTTGTAGTATATGGACTAAAATATTAAGCAATGTCAGCTCTGATCGGTTCAAACATTATCGATCTCAGATTGGTTCATTACGTTTGTAGTTTTTGAACTGAAATATTCGACATTGTCATCACTGATTGGTTCAAACATTTTCGATCCCAGATTGATTCAAAATTTGTGTAGCTTGTGGACTTAACTGATAAGCATTGTCAGTTCTATTTGGTTCGAACATTGTCGATCTCGGGTTGGTTCAAAACGTTTGTAGTTTTTGGACTGAAATATTAGGCAATGTCAGCTCTGATTGGTTCAAACATTGTCGATCTTACATTAGTTCGAAACTATGGTAGTTTTCTGACTGAAATGCCAAGCATCGTCAGCTCTGAATGGATCAAACATTGTCGATCTCAGATTTGTTAACAACGTCTGTACTTTTTGGACTGAAATAATAGGCATTGTCAGCTATGATTATTTCAAACATTGTCGATTTCGAATTGGTTGAAATCGTTTGTTATTTTTGGACTGAAATATCAAGCAATGTCAGCTCTGATCGGTTCAAACATTATCGATCTCAGATTGGTTCATAGCGTTTGTAGTTTCTGGACCGAAATATTTGGCATTGTCATCACTGATTGGTTCAAACATTGTCGATCTCAGATTGATTTGAAACGTTTGTAGCTTGTGGACTAAAATGATAAGCATTGTCAGTTCTATTTGGTTCAAACATTGTCGATTTCAGATTGGTTTGAAAGGTATGTAGTTTTGAACTGGAGTATTAAGAATTGTCAGCTCTGATTGGTTCAAACATTGTCGATCTCAGATTGGTTCAAAACCTTTGTAGATTTGGACTGAAATATTGGGCAATGTCAGCTCTGATTCGTTCAAACATCATAGATCTCACATTGGTTCAAGACGTTTGTAGTTTTTAAACTGAAATATTAGGCAATGTCGGCTCTAATTGGTTCATACATTGTCGATCTCGAATTGGTTCAAAACGTTCGTAGTTCTCAGACTGAAATATTAAGCATTGTCAGCTGTGATTGTTTCAAACATTATCGATCTCAGATTGGTTCGAAACGTTTTCAGTTTTTGAACTGAAATATTAGGCTATGTCAGTTCTGATTGGTTCAAACATTGTCGATCTCAGATTGATTGGACACGTCTGTAGCTTGTGGAATGAGATATTAGGCATTGTCAGCTCTGATGAGTTCAAACGTTGTCGAATCCAGCTAGGTTCAAAACGTTTGTTGTATATGGACTGAAATATCAAGCAATGTCAGCTCTGATCGGTTCAAACATTATCGATCTCAGATTAGTTCATTACGTTTGTAGTTTTTGGACTGAAATATTTGACAATGTCATCACTGATTGGTTCAACATTTTTGATTTTCGATTGATTCAAAACGTTTGTAGCTTGTGGACTGAACTAATAAGCATTGTCAGTTCTATTTGGTTCAAACATTGTCGATCTCGGATTGGTTCAAAACGTTTGTAGTTTTTGGACTGAAATATTAGGCAATGTCAGCTCTGATTGGTTCAAACATTGTCGATCTTACATTGGTTCGAAACTATGCTAGTTTTTGGACTGAAATGTCAAGCATCGTCAGCTCTGAATGGATCAAACATTGTCGATCTCAGATTTGTTAACAACGTCCGTACCTTTTGGACTGAAATATTAGGCATTGTCAGCTATGATTATTTCAAACATTGTCGATTTCAAATTGGTTGAAATCGTTCGTTATTTTTGGACTGAAATATCAAGCAATGTCAGCTCTGATCGGTTCAAACATTGTCGATCTCAGATTTGTTCAGAACGTTTGTAGTTTGTGGACCAGAATAATCAGCATTGTCAGCTCTGATTGGTTCAAACATTGTCGATCTTAGATTGGTTCAGAACGTTTGTAGATTTTGGGCTGAGATATTAGGCATTGTCAGCTCTGATGAGTTCAAACGTTGTCGAATCCAGATAGGTTCAAAACGTTTGTAGTATATGGACTAAAATATTAAGCAATGTCAGCTCTGATCGGTTCAAACATTATCGATCTCAGATTGGTTCATTACGTTTGTAGTTTTTGGACTGAAATATTCGACATTGTCATCACTGATTGGTTCAAACATTTTCGATCTCAGATTGATTCAAAATGTTTGTAGCTTGTGGACTTAACTGATAAGCATTGTCAGTTCTATTTGGTTCGAACATTGTCGATCTCGGATTGGTTCAAAACGTTTGTAGTTTTTGGACTGAAATATTAGGCAATGTCAGCTCTGATTGGTTCAAACATTGTCGATCTTACATTGGTTCGAAACTATGGTAGTTTTTGGACTGAAATGCCAAGCATCGTCAGCTCTGAATGGATCAAACATTGTCGATCTCAGATTTGTTAACAACGTCCGTACTTTTTGGACTGAAATATTAGGCATTGTCAGCTATGATTATTTCAAACATTGTCGATTTCAAATTGGTTGAAATCGTTTGTTATTTTTGGACTGAAATATCAAGCAATGTCAGCTCTGATCGGTTCAAACATTATCGATCTCAGATTGGTTCATAGCGTTTGTAGTTTCTGGACCGAAATATTTGGCATTGTCATCACTGATTGGTTCAAACATTGTCGATCTCAGATTGATTTGAAACGTTTGTAGCTTGTGGACTAAAATGATAAGCATTGTCAGTTCTATTTGGTTCAAACATTGTCGATTTCAGATTGGTTTGAAAGGTATGTAGTTTTGAACTGGAGTATTAAGAATTGTCAGCTCTGATTGGTTCAAACATTGTCGATCTCAGATTGGTTCAAAACCTTTGTAGATTTGGACTGAAATATTGGGCAATGTCAGCTCTGATTCGTTCAAACATCATAGATCTCACATTGGTTCAAGACGTTTGTAGTTTTTAAACTGAAATATTAGGCAATGTCGGCTCTAATTGGTTCATACATTGTCGATCTCGAATTGGTTCAAAACGTTCGTAGTTCTCAGACTGAAATATTAAGCATTGTCAGCTGTGATTGTTTCAAACATTATCGATCTCAGATTGGTTCGAAACGTTTTCAGTTTTTGAACTGAAATATTAGGCTATGTCAGTTCTGATTGGTTCAAACATTGTCGATCTCAGATTGATTGGAAACGTTTGTAGCTTGTGGAATGAGATATTAGGCATTGTCAGCTCTGATGAGTTCAAACGTTGTCGAATCCAGATAGGTTCAAAACGTTTGTAGTATATGGACTAAAATATTAAGCAATGTCAGCTCTGATCGGTTCAAACATTATCGATCTCAGATTAGTTCATTACGTTTGTAGTTTTTGGACTGAAATATTTGACATTGTCATCACTGATTGGTTCAACATTTTTGATTTTCGATTGATTCAAAACGTTTGTAGCTTGTGGACTAAACTAATAAGCATTGTCAGTTCTATTTGGTTCAAACATTGTCGATCTCGGATTGGTTCAAAACGTTTGTAGTTTTTGGACTGAAATATTAGGCAATGTCAGCTCTGATTGGTTCAAACATTGTCGATCTTACATTGGTTCGAAACTATGCTAGTTTTTGGACTGAAATGTCAAGCATCGTCAGCTCTGAATGGATCAAACATTGTCGATCTCAGATTTGTTAACAACGTCCGTACCTTTTGGACTGAAATATTAGGCATTGTCAGCTATGATTATTTCAAACATTGTCGATTTCAAATTGGTTGAAATCGTTCGTTATTTTTGGACTGAAATATCAAGCAATGTCAGCTCTGATCGGTTCAAACATTATCGATCTCAGATTGGTTCATAGCGTTTCTAGTTTCTGGACCGAAATATTTGGCATTGTCATCACTGATTGGTTCCAACATTGTCGATCTCAGATTGATTTAAAACGTTTGTAGCTTGTGAACTAAAATAATAAGCATTGTCAGTTCTATTTGGTTCAAACTTTGTCGATTTCAGATTGGTTTGAAAGGTTTGTAGTTTTAAACTGGACTATTAAGAATTGTCAGCTCTGATTGGTTCAAACATTGTCGATCTCAGATTGATTCAAAACCTTTGTAGATTTGGACTGAAATATTAGGCAATGTCAGCTTTGATTCATTCATACATTGTCGATCTCGAATTGGTTCAAAACGTTCGTAGTTCTCAGACTGAAATATTAAGCATTGTCAGCTGTGATTGGTTCAAACATTATCGATCTCAGATTGGTTCGAAACCTTTTCAGTTTTTGAACTTAAATATTAGGCTATGTCAGTTCTGATTGGTTCAAACATTGTCGATCTCAGATTGATTGGAAACGTTTGTAGCTTGTGAAATGAGATATTAGGCATTGTCAGCTCTGATGAGTTCAAACGTTGTCGAATCCAGATAGGTTCAAAACGTTTGTAGTATATGGACTAAAATATTAGGCAATGTCAGCTCTGATCGGTTCAAACATTATCGATCTCAGATTAGTTAATTACGTTTGTATTTTTTGGACTGAAATATTTGACATTGTCATCACTGATTGGTTCAAACATTTTCGATTTTAGATTGATTCAAAACGTTTGTAGCTTGCGGACTAAACTAATAAGCATTGTCAGTTCTATTTGGTTCAAACATTGTCGATCCCGGATTGGTTCAAAACGTTTGTAGTTTTTGGACTGAAATATTAGGCAATGTCAGCTCTGATTGGTTCAACCATTGTCGATCTTACATTGGTTCGAAACTATGCTAGTCTTTGGACTGAAATGTCAAGCATCGTCAGCTCTGAATGGATCAAACATTGTCGATCTCAGATTTGTTAACAACGTCCGTACTTTTTGGACTGAAATATTAGGCATTGTCAGCTATGATTATTTCAAACATTGTCGATTTCAAATTGGATGAAATCGTTTGTTATTTTTGGACTGAAATATCAAGCAATGTCAGCTCTGATCGGTTCAAACATTATCGATCTCAGATTGGTTCATAGCGTTTGTAGTTTTTGGACCGATATATTTGGCATTGTCATCACTGATTGGTTCAAACATTGTCGATCTCAGATTGATTTAAGACGTTCGTAGCTCGTGGAGTAAAATAATAAGCATTGTCAGTTCTATTTTGTTCAAACATTGTCGATCTCAGGTTGGTTCAAAACGTCTGTAGTTTTTAGACTGAAATATTGAGAATTGTCAGCTCTGATTGGTGCGCACATTGTCTGTCTCAGAATGGTTCGAAACGTTTGTAGTTTTTGGAATAAAATATTGAGATATGTCAGCTCTGATCTCTTCAAAGATTGTCGATCTCAGAGTGGTTCTGAACGTTTGAAGTTCCGGACTAATATATTGACCATTTTCAGCTGTTTTTGGTTCAAACATTGTCGATTTCACATTGGTTTAAAACGTTTGTAGTTTTCGGACTGATGTATTAAGAATTGTTTGCTCTGATTGGTTTAATCATTGTTGATCACAGATTGATTCAAAACGTTTGAAGATATTGGACTGAAATATTTGGCAATCTCAGCTCTGATAGGTTCAAACATTGTCCATCTCAAACTGGTTCGAAACGTTTGTAGTTTTTGGACTGAAATATTAGGCAATGTCAGCTCTAAATGGATCAAACATTGTCGATCTCAAATTTGTTTTCAACGTCCGCACTTTTTGGACTGAAATATTAGGCATTGTCAGCTATGATTATTTCAAACATTGTCGATTTCAAATTGGTCAAAATCGTTTGCTATATTCGGACTGAAATATCAAGCAATGTTAGCTCTGAATGGATCAAACATTGTCGATCTCAGATTTGTTAACAACTTACGTACTTTTTCGGACTGAATTATTAGGCATTGTCAGCTATGATTATTTCAAACATTGTCGATTTCAAATTGGTCAAAATCGTTCGTTATTTTCGGACTGAAATATCAAGCAATGTCAGCTCTGATCGGTTTAAACATTATCGATCTCAGATTGGTTCATAGCGTTTGTAGTTTTTGGACTGAAATATTTGGCATTGTCATCACTGATTGGTTCAAACATTGTCGATCTCAGATTGATTCGAAACGTTTGTAGCTTGTGGACTAAAATAATAAGCATTGTCGGTTCTATTTGGTTCAAACACTGTCGATTTCAGATTGTTTTGAAAGGTTTGTAGTTTTAAACTGGAGTATTATTAATTGTCAGCTCTGATTGGTTCAAACATTGTCGATCTCAGATCGGTTCGAAACGTTTGTAGATTTTTGACTGGAATATTATGCAATGTCAGCTCTGATTGGTTCAAACATTGTCGATCTCAAATTGGTTCAAAACATTCGTAGTTTTTAGACTAAAACATTAAGCATTATCAGCTGTGATTGATTCGAACACTATCGGTCTCAGATTGGTTCAAAACCTTTGTAGATTTGAACTGAAATATTGGGCAATGTCAGCTCTGATTCGTTCAAACATCATAGATCTCACATTAATTCCAAACGTTTGTAGTTTTTAAACTGAAATATTAGGCAATGTCGGCTCTGATTGGTTCAAACATTGTCGATCTCGAATTGGTTCAAAACGTTCGTAGTTCTCAAACTAAAATATTAAGCATTGTCAGCTGTGATTGGTTCAAACATTATCGATCTCAGATTGGTTCGAAACGTTTTCAGTTTTTGAACTGAAATATTATACTATGTCAGTTCTGATTGGTTCAAACATTGTCGATCTCATATTGATTTGAAACGTTTGTAGCTTGTGGACTAAAATAATAATCATTGTCAGTTCTATTTGGTTCAAACATTGTCGATTCCAGATCGGTTTGAAAGGTTTGTAGTTTTAAACTGGAGTATAAGAATTGTCGGCTCTGATTGGTTTCAACATTGTCCATCTCAGGTTGGTTCAAAACGTTTGTAGATTTTTGACTGAAATATTAGGCAATGTCAGCTCTGATTAATTCAAACATTGTCGATCTCAAATTGGTTCAAAACATTCGTAGTTTTTAGACTAAAATATAAAGCATTATCAGCTGTGATTGATTCGAACACTATCGGTCTCAGATTGGTTTAAAACCTTTGTAGATTTGAAATGAAATATTGGGCGATGTCAGCTCTGATTCGTTCAAACATCATAGATCTCACATTGGTTCCAAACGTTTGTAGTTTTTAAACTGAAATATAAGGCAATTTCGGCTTCTGATTGGTTAAAACTTTGTCGATAATTGATTCTTTGTAGTTCTTAGACTAGAATATCATAAGGTTCAAACAATTCGTTTCAGGTTCAAATGTTTGTTGTTTTTGGAATGAAATATTGAGCAATGTCAGCTCTGATCGGTTCAAACATTATCGATCTCAGATTGGTTCATAACGTTTGTAGTTTTTGAACTGAAATATTTGGCATTGTTATAACTGATTGGTTGAAACATTTTCGATCTCAGATTAATTCAAAACGTTCGTAGCTTGTGGACTAAAATAATAAGCATTGTCTGCTCTATTTAGTTCGAACTTTGTCGATCTCAGATTGGTTCGTTTGTAGTGTTTGTCTGAAACATTGAGCATTGTCAGCTCTGATTGGTTCAAATCGTTTGTAGTTTTTGGACTGAAATATAATACATTGTCAGCTCTGATAGGTTCAAACATCATCGATCTTAGATTGATTCGAAACTTTTGTTGTTTCCGATCTGAAATATTAGGCTTTGTTAGTTCTTGGTGGTTCAAACATTGTCGATCTCAGATTGCTTCAAAACGTTTGTGGTTTGTGCAGTAAAATAATCAGCATTGTCAGCTCTGATTGGTTCAAACATTGTCGATTTTAGATTTGTTCAATCCGTTTGTAGAATCTGGGCTGAGATATTAAGCATTTTCAGCTCGGATGGGTTCGAACGTTGTCAAATCCAGATTGGTTCAAAACGTTTGTAGTTCTTGGACTGAATTATTAGGCATTTTCAGCTCTGTTTCATCAGAAGATTGTCGATTTCAGAATGTTTGAAAACGTATGTAGTTTCTGAACTGAAATGTTACGCATTGTCAGCTCGAACGTTGTCGATCTCAGATTGGTTTGAACTGTTTGTAGTTTTTGTCTGAAACATTGAGCATTGTCAGCTCTGATTGGTTCGAAGATTGTCGATCTCAGATTGGTTTTCAATCGTTTGTAGTTCTCGAGCTGAAATATTAGGCATTGTCAGCTCTAAATGGTTCAAACTTTGTCGATCCCAGATTTGTTGAAATTGTTTGTACTTTTCTTTCTGAAATATAAGGCATTGTCAGCTCTGATTGGTTTAAACATTGTGGATTTCAGATTGATTTGAAATCGTTTGTTTTTTTGAACTCTAATATTAAGCATTGTCTGTTCTGATTGGTTCAAACATTACCGATCTCAGATTGTGGTAAAACGTTTGTAGTTTTTGAACTGAAATATTGGGCATTGTAATCTCTGTTGGGTTCAAAATTGTCGATCACAGATTGGTTCAAAACGTCTGAAGTTTTTGAACTGAATTATTGAGCATTGTCAGTTATGATTGGTGCGAACATTGTCGGTCTCAGATTACTTCGAAACGTTTGTAGTTTTTGAAATGGAATATTAAGTATAGTCAGCTCTGATTTGTTTGAAGATTGTCGATCTCAGATTGTTTTCACAGGTTTGTAGTTTTGGGCAAAGATATAAGGCATTTTCAGCTCTGATTGGTTCGAAAATTGTCGATTTCAGAATAATTCAAAAAGTTTGTATTTTTTCGACTGGAATATTGAGAATTGTCAGCTCTGATTGGTTCAAACATTGTCGATCACAGATTGGTTCAAAACGTTCGTAGATTTTGGACTAAATTTTTGGCAATGTCAGCAATGATTGCTTCAAACATTGTCGATCTCAAATTTGTTGAAAACATTCGTAGTTTTTAGACTAAAATATTAAGCATTGTCAGCTTTGATTCGTTCAAACATCATCCATCTAAGATTGGTTCAAAACGTTTGTAGTTTTCGGACTGGAATATTTGGCATTGTCAGCTTTGAATATATCAAACATCGTCGATCTCAGATTATTTCAAAACGTTTGTAGTTTTTGACTGATATAGTAAGCCTTGTCAGCTCTGATTGCTTCAAATATTGTCGATCCCAGATTTGTTACAAACGTTTGTACTTTTTGTTCTACAATATAAGGCATTGTCAGCTCTGATTGGTTCAAACATTGTCGATTTCAGATTGGTTCGAAATCGTTTGTTATCTTTGGACTCTAATATTAAGCATTGTCAGCTCTGATTGGTTCAAACATTGTCGATTCCAGACTGGTCCAAATCGTTTGTAGTTCTTGGGCTGAAATATTCAGCATTGTCAGCTCTGTTTGGTTCAAACGTTGTGAATTCCAAATAGGTTCAGAACGTTTGTAGTTTTAAGACTGAAATATTAAGCATTGTCAGCTTTGATTGGTTCAAACGTTGTCGATTTCAGAAAGTTTGGAACATATGTAGTTCTTGAACTGAAATGTTAAGCAAAGTCAGCTCTGATTGGTTCAAACGTTGTCGATCTCAGATTCGTCCATACCTTTTGTATTTTCATCTGTACCATTGAGCATTAGCAGCTCTGATTGGTTAAAACATTGTGGGTCTCAGATTAGTTCAAAACGTTTGTAGTATTTGGACTGAAATATTAAGCATTGTCAGCTCTGATTGCTTCAAACATTGTCAATCTCACATTTGTTGAAATACGTTTGTACTTTTTGGACTGGAGTATTAGGTATTGTCAGCTCTGATTGGTTCAAACATTGTCGATCTCAGATTGGTTTGAAATGTTTGTAGTTTGTGGACTGAAATAATAAGCATTGTCAGCTCTGATTGGTTCAAACATTGTCGACCTTAGATTAGTTCGGAACGTTTGTAGTTTTGAGACAGAAATATTAAGCATTGTCAGATCTGATTGGTTCAAAATGTTTGTTGTTTTTGGGCTGAATAATCAAGCATTCTCACTTCTGATTGGTTCAAACGTTGTCGATCTCAGATTGGTCCAAAACGTTTGTAGCTTGTGGACTAAAATATTAAGCATTGTCAGTTCTATTTGGTTCAAGCATTGTCGATCTCGGATTAGTTCAAAACGTCTGTAGTTTTTGAACTGAAATATTGAGCATTGTCAGCTCCGATCGGTTCGAACTTTGTCGGTCTCAGATTATTTCGAAACGTTTGCAGTTTTTGGAATTGAATATTAAGTATATTCAGCTCTGATTTGTTTGAACATTGTCGATCTCAGATTGGTGTCACAGATTTGTAGTTTTGGGCCAAAATACAGAGCATTTTCAGCTCTGATTGGTTCGAAAATTGTCAATTTCAGATTAGTTCAAAACCTTTGTAGTTTTTGAAGTGAAATAATAAGCATTGCCAGCTCTGATTTGTTCAAACATTGTCGATCTCAAATTGGTCCAAAACCTTTGTAGTTTTCAGACTGAAATTTTACGCAATGACATCTCTGATTGGTTCAAACATTGTCGATCTCAAATTGATTGGAAACGTTTGTACTTTTTGGACTGAACTATTAGGCATTGTCAGCTCTGATTAGTTCGAACATTGTCGATCTCAGATTGGTTTGAAACGTTTATAGTTTTTGAACGAAATATCATGCGTTGTCAGCTCTCATTAGTTCAAACATTGTCGATCTCATAATGTTTGGAACATATGTAGTTTTTAAACTGAAATGTTAGGCATTGTCAGCGCTATTGGTTCAAACAATATCGATTCCAGATAGGTTCACAACGTTTGTAGTTCTTGTGCTGAAATATTCGGCATTGTCAGCTCTGATTGGTTCGAAGGTTGTCGATTCCAGATAGGTCCAAAGCGTTTGTAGTTTCTGAACTGAAATATCCATCATTGTCAGCTCTGATTGGTTCGAACGTTGTCGATCTCAGAATGTTCATAACATATGTAGTTCTTGAACTGAAATGTTAAGCATTGTCATCTCTGATTGGTTCAAACGTTGTCGATCTCAGATTGGATGAAAACCGTTTGTATTTTTTGTCTGTACAATTGAGCATTAGCAGCTCTGATTTTTTAAAACATTGTGGATCTCAGATTAGTTCAAAACGTTTGTAGTTTTTGGACTGAAAAAATAAGCATTGTCAGCTCTGATTGCTTCAAACATGGTCGATCTCAGATTTGTTAAAAACGTTTGTACTTTTTGGACTGAAATATTAGGCTTTTTCAGCTCTGATTGGTTCAAACATTGTCGATTTCAGATTGGTTTGAAAGGTGTGTAGTTTTTGAACTGGAATATTAGGAATTGTCAGCTCTGATTGGTTTAAACATTGTCGATTTCAGATTGGTTCAAATCGTTTGTTGATTTTTGACAGAAATATTAGGCAATGTCAGCTCTGTTTGGTAAAAATATTGTCGATCTCAAATTGGTTCAAAACTTTCGTAGTTTTTAGACTTAAATATTAAGCATTGTCAGCTGTGATTGGTTTAAAAATTATTGGTCTCAAATTTGTTTCAAAGGTTTCTAATTTGAACTGAAATATTAGGCAATGTCAGTTCTGATTGATTCAAACATTGTCGATCTCAAACTGGTTCGAAACCTTTATAGGTTTTGGACTAAAATATTAAGCATTGTCAGCTCTGTTTGGTTCAAACATTGTCGGACTCAGATCATTTTACAACGTTTGTAGTTTTGGTACTGAAATATTGAGCCTTGTCAGCTCTAATTGGTATAATCGTGGTCCGTTTCAATTAGGTTCAAAACGGTCGTAGTTTCGGGACTGAAATATTAAACATTGTCACATCTGATTGGTTCAAACATAGTCGATCTTAGACTGGTTGAAATCGTATGTAGTATTTGAACTGAAATGTTAAGCATTGTCAGCTCTGAACGGGTCAAACGTTGTTTATCTCAGATTGGATCGTACCTCTTGTAGTTTTTGTGTGAAACGTTGGGCATTGTCAGCTCTGATTGGTTTTAATCGTTTGTAGTTTTTGCACTGAAATACTATGCATTGTCAGCTCTGATTGGTTCAAAAATCATCGATCTTAGATTGATTTAAAACGTTTGTAGTTTTTGATCTGAAATGTTAGGCCTTGTTAGCTCTGGGTGGTTCAAATATTGTCGATCTTAGATTGGTTCAACACGTTTGTTGATTTTGTCTGATACATTGAGCATTTTCAGCTCTGGTAAGTTCAATCATTGTCGAATCTAGATAGGTGCGAAACGTTTGTAGTTCATATACCGGAATATTAAGCATTGTCAGCTCTGTTTGGTTAAAACATTGTCAATATCATAATGTTTGAAAATGTATGTAGTTTCTGAACTGAAATGTTAAGCATTGTCAGCTCTGATTTGGTAGATCGTTGTCGATCTTTAATTGGATTAAACCGTTTGTAGTTTTTGTATGAAACATTTAGCATTGTCAGTTCTGATTGGTTCAAAAATTGTCGATCTCGGATTGGTTCAAATCTCTTGTAGTCTTGGGGCTGGAAAATTAGGCATTGTCAGCTCTAATTGGTTCAAACATCGTCGATTTCAGATTGCTTTGAAATCGTTTGTTATTTTTGGACTATAATATTGGGCATTGTCAGCTCTGATTGGTTCAAACATTGTCGATCTCAGATTGGTTCAAAACGTTTGTAGTTCTTGGGCTGAAACCTTGAGCATTGTCAGCTCTAATTGGTACAAACGTTGTCGATTCCAGATAGGTCCAAAATGTTTGTAGTTTTTGGACTGAAATATTGAGCATTGTCAGCTCTGATTGGTTGAAACGTTGTCGATCTCAGATTGGTTTGGAAGGTTTGTAGTTTGTGGACTAAAATGATAAGCATTGCCAGCTCTGATTGGTTCATATATTGTCGACCTTAGATCAGTTCGGAACGTTTGTAGTTTTTGGACAGAAATATTTAGCATTGTCATCTTCGATTGGTTCAAAATGTTTGTAGTTTCTGGGCTGAAATATCAGGCATTCTCACCTCCGATTGGTTCAAACGTTGTCGATCTCAGATTGGTTCAAATCGTTTAAAGTTATAAGTCTGAAATTTTAAGCATTGTCACCTCTGATTGGTTCAAAAATCATCGATTTCAGATTGGTTCAAAACGATTGTAGTTTTTGGACTGACATATAAGGCATTGTCAGCTCTAAATGGTTCAAACATCGTCGATCTCAGATTGGTTGAAATTGTTTGTAGTCTTTGAACTGAAATATTAGGCATTGTCAGCTCTGATTGGTTCAAACATCGTCGATTTCAGATTGCTTTGAAATCGTTTGTTATTTTTGGACTATAATATTAGGCATTGTCAGCTCTGATTGGTTCAAACATTATCGATCTCAGATTGTTTCCAAACGTTTGTAGTTCTTGGACTGAAATAATGTGCATTGTCCACTCTGTTTGGTTCAAAATTGTCGATCTCAGATTAGATAGAAACCTGTGTAGCTTGTGGACTAAAATATATGTCATTGTCAGCTCTATTTGGTTCAAACATTGTCGATTTCAGATTGGTTGTAAACGTCTCTAGTTTTTGAACTGAATTATTGAGCATCGTCAGTTCTGATTGGTTCGAACATCGTCGGTCCCAAATTATTCCGAAACGTTTGTAGTTTTTGGAATGGAATATTAAATATAGTCAGCTCTGATTTGTTTGAAGATTGTCGATCTCAGATTGGTTTCACAGGTTTGTAGTTTCGGGCCAATATATAAGGCATTTTCAGCTCAGATTGGTTCGAACATTGTCGATTTCAGATTAGTTCAAAACGTTTGTTGTTTTTAGACTGAAATATTAAGCATTGTCAGCTCTGATTTGTTCAAACTTTGACGATCACAAATTGGTTTAAAACGTTTGTAGTTTCCAGACTGAAATATTCGGCAATGTCAGCTCTGATTGATTCAAACATTGTCGATCTCAGATTGGTTCAAAACATTCGTAGTTTTTAGACTTAAATATTGAGCATTGTCAGCTGTGATTGGTTTAAACATTATTGGTCTCAAATTTGTTCCAAAGGTTTCTAGTTTTTGAACTGAAATATTAGGCAATGTCAGTTGTGATTGATTCAAACATTGTCGATCTCAAACTGGTTCGAAACCCTCATAGGTTTTGTACTGAAATATTGAGCATTGTCAGCTCTTTTAGGTTCAAACATTGTCGGACTAAGATCATTTTAAAACGTTTGTAGTTTTGGTACTGAAATATTGAGCATTGTCAGCTCTAATCGGTATAAACGTGGTCCGTTTCAATAAGCTTCAAAACGGTCGTAGTTTCAGGACTGAAATATTAAACATTGTCAGATCTGATTTGTTCAAACATAGTCGTTCTCAGACTGGTTAAAAACGTATGTAGTTTTTGAACTGAAATGTTAAGCATTGTCAGCTCTGAACGGGTCAAACGTTGTTTATCTCAGATTGGATCGTACCGTTTGTAGTTTTTGTCTGAAACGTTGGGCATTGTCAGCTCTGATTGGTTTTAATCGTTTGTAGTTTTTGCACTGAAATACTATGCATTGTCAGCTCTGATTGGTTCAAAAATCATCGATCTTAGATTGATTTAAAACGTTTGTAGTTTTTGATCTGAAATGTTAGGCTTTGTCAGCTCTGGGTGGTTCAAACATTGTCGATCTTAGATTGGTTCAACACGTTTGTTGATTTTATCTGATACATTGAGCATTTTCAGATCTGATTAGTTCAATCATTGTCGAATCCAGATAGGTGCGAAACGTTTGTAGTTTATGGACTGGAATATTAAGCATTGTCAGCTCTGTTTGGTTAAAACATTGTCAATATCATAATGTTTGGAAACGTATGTAGTTTCTGAACTGAAATGTTAAGCATTGTCAGCTCTGATTTAGTAGATCGTTGTCGATCTCAAATTGGATTAAACCGTTTGTAGTTTTTGTATGAAACATTTAGCATTGTCAGTTCTGATTGGTTCAAACATTGTCGATCTCAGATTGGTTCAAATCTCTTGTAGTCTTGGGGCTGAAAAATTAGGCATTGTCATCTCTGATTGATTCAAACATCGTAAATTTCAGATTGCTTTGAAATCGTTTGTTATTTTTGGACTATAATATTAGTCATTGTCAGCTCTGATTGGTTCAAACATTATCGATCTCAGATTGTCTCCAAACGTTTGTTGTTTTTGGACTGAAATAATGTGCATTGTCCACTCTGTTTGGTTCAAAATTGTCGATCTCAAATTAGATAAAAACCTGTGTAGCTTGTGGACTAAGATATATGTCATTGTCAGCTCTATTTAGTCCAAACATTGTCGATTTCGAAATGGTTTTAAACGTCTTTAATTTTTGAACTGAATTATTGAGCATTGTCAGTTCTGATTGGTTCCAACATTGTCGGTCTCAAATTATCCCGAAACGTTTGTAGTTTTTGGAATGGAATATTAAGTATAGTCAGCTCTGATTTGTTTGAAGATTGTCGATCTCAGATTGGTTTCACAGGTTTGTAGTTTTGGGCCAAGATATAAGGCATTTTCAGCTCAGATTGGTTCGAACATTGTCGATTTCAGATTAGTTCAAAACGTTTGTAGTTTTTAGACTGAAATATTAAGCATTGTCAGCTCTGATTTGTTCAAACTTTGACGATCACAAATTGGGTTCAAAACGTTTGTAGTTTTCCAGACTGAAATTAGGGCAATGTCAGCTCTGATTGGTTCAAACTTGTGCGATCTCCGATTGGTTCAAAACGTTTGTAGTTTTTGGCTGAAACAATTGAGCATTGTAAGCTCTATTGGTACAACACGTTTCGATTCAGATAGGTTTTCAAATGGTTTGTGTTTTTGGATGAAATTTGACATTGTCAGCTCTGACTTTTTTATTTACAACGTTGTCGATCTCAGATTGGTTTGGAAGGTTTGTAGTTTGTGGACTAAAATGATAAGCATGCCAGCTCTGATTGGTTCATACATTGTCGACCTTAGATCAGTTCGGAACGTTTGTAGTTTTTGGACAGAAATATTAAGCATTGTCATCTCTGATTGGTTCAAAATGTTTGTAGTTTCTGAGCTGAAATATCAGGCATTCTCACCTCCGATTGGTTCAAACGTTGTCGATCTCAGATTGGTTCAAATCGTTTAAAGTTTTTAGACTGAAATTTTAAGCATTGTCAGGTCTGATTGGTTTGAAAATCATCGATTCCAGATTGGTTCAAAACGATTGTAGTTTTTGGACTGACATATGAGGCATTGTCAGCTCTGAATGGTTCAAACATCGTCGATCTCAGATTGGTTGAAATTGTTTGTAGTCTTTGAACTGAAATATTAGGCATTGTCAGCTCTGATTGGTTCAAACATCGTCGATTTCAGATTGCTTTGAAATCGTTCGTTATTTTTGGACTATAATATTAGGCATTGTCAGCTCTGATTGGTTCAAACATTATCGATCTCAGATTGTCTCCAAACGTTTGTAGTTTTTGGACTGAAATAATGTGCATCGTCCTCTCTGTTTAGTTCAAAATTGTCGATCTCAGATTGGATAAAAACCTGTGTAGCTTGTGGACTAAAATATATGTCATTGTCAGCTCTATTCGGTTCAAACATTGTCGATTTCAGATTGGTTCTAAACGTCTCTAGTTTTTGAACTGAATTATTGTGCATCGTCAGTTCTGATTGGTTCGAACATTGTCGGTCCCAAATTATTCCGAAACGTTTGTAGTTTTTGGAATGGAATATAAAGTATAGTCAGCTCTGATTTGTTTGAAGATTGTCGATCCCAAATTGGTTTCACAGGTTTGTAATTTTGGGCCAAGATATGAGGCATTTTCAGCTCTGATTGGTTTGAACATTGTCGATTTCATATTAGTTTAAAACGTTTGTAGTTTTTAGACTGAAATATTAAGCCTTGTCAGCCCTGATTTGTTCAAACTTTGACGATCACAAATTGGTTAATAACGTTTGTAGTTTTCAGACTGAAATATTAGACAATGTCAGCTCTGATTGGTTCAAACATTGTCGATCTCAGATTGGTTCAAATCGTTTGTAAATCTTGGGCTGAAACATTGAGCATTGTCAGCTCTGATTTGTACAAACGTTGTCGATTCCAGATAGGTCCAAAATGTTTGTAGTTTTTAACTGAAATATTGAGCATCGTCAGCTCTGATTGGTTTAAACGTTGTCGATCTCAAAATGTTTGGCACATATGTAGTTCTTGAACTGAAATGTTGAGCATTGTGAGCTCTGATTGATTCAAACGTTTTCGATCTCAGATTGGTTTGAAAGGTTTGTAGTTTGTGGACTAAAATGATAAGCATTGCCAGCTCTGATTGGTTCATACATTGTCGACCTTAGATCAGTTCGGAACGTTTGTAGTTTTTGGACAGAAATATTAAGCATTGTCATCTCTGATTGGTTAAAAATGTTTGTAGTTTCTGGGCTGAAATATCAGGCATTCTCACCTCCGATTGGTTCAAACGTTGTCGATCACATATCGGTTCAAAACGTTCGTAGTTTTTGATGCTGACATTTTGAGCATTGTCAGCTCTGATTGGTTCAAACATTGTCGATCTTAGGACGGTTTAAAACGCATGTAGTTATTGAACTCAAATGTTGAGCCCTGGCAGCTCTGAATGGTTCAAACGTTGTCGATCTCAGATTGGTTCAAATCGTTTAACGTTTTAAGAAGGAAATTTTAGGCATTGTCAGCTCTGATTGGTTCAAACATTGTCGATCTCAGATTGGTTCAAATCCTTTGTAGTTCTCAGACTGAAATAATAATCATAGTCAGCTCTGGTTTGTTTGATCATTGTCTATCTCTGATTGGTTACAAACGTTTGTAGTATTGGACTAAGATATTAAGCATTTCCAGCTCTGATTGTTTGAACATTGTCGATCTCAGATTGGTTAATAACTTTTGTACTCTTCGGACTGAATATTGAGCATTGTCAGCTCCGATTAGTTCAAACATTTTCGATCTCAGATTGGTTTAAAACGTTTGAAGCTTGAGGACTAACATAATAAGCATTGTCAGCTCTATTCGGTTCAAACTTAATCGATCCCAGATTGGTTTAAAACGTTTGTAGTTTTTGGACTGAAATATTGGGCATTGTCAGCTCTGATTGGTTCAAACATTGTTGATCTCAGATTGGTTCAACAATTATCGATCTCAGATTGGTTCAAAGCTTTTGTAGGTTTTGGACTGAAATATTAGGCAATGTCAGCACTGATTGGTTCAAACATTATCGATCTCAGATTGTTGTGGAACGTTTGTAGTTTCTGGATTAAAATAATAAGCATTGTCAGCTCTGATTGGTTCAAACATTATGGATCTCAGATAGGTTAAAAACGTTTGTAGTTTTTAGACTGATATATCATGCATTGTCTTCACTGATTGGTTCAAACATTGTCGATCTCCGATTGGTTAAAAACGTTTATCGCTTATGGACTAGAATAATAGGAATTGTAAGGACTATTTGGTTCAAACATTGTCGATCGCAGATTGATTCAAAACGTTCGTAGTTTTTAGACTGAAATATTGAGCATTGTCAGCTCTAATTGATTCGAACATTGTCGATTAGAGATTGGTTCAAAAGGTTTGTAGTTTTTAAAGTGAAATAATGGGCATCATCATCCGTGATTGGTTCAAACATTGTCGATCTCAGTTTGGTTTGAGCATTTGTAAGGTATTTCTTCTGGAATTAATATTAAGCATTGTCATCAATGTTTGATTCGAACATTTTGATCTGAGATTGGTTTTAAAACTTTTGTAGTTTTTTGGGGGCCCCCCTGAAATATTAGCATGTGTCATCTCTGATTGGTTCAAACATTGTCCGATCTCAGATTGGTTTGAAAACTTTCCGACTTTTTGAACTGAAAATATTGATCATTTTTGCAGCTCTATCCTTTCAGACATTGTCAATCTCAGGATTGCTCAAAACGTTGGTAGCTTTGTGGACTGACACTAAGTAGCATTGTCAGCTCGATTGTTTGAAACATTATAGATCTCAGAATAGGTTCGAAACTTTTTGTAGTTCTGTAGACTGATAGACTATGCATTGTAATCTATCTCTGATTGGTTCAAACATTGTCGATCTCAAATTGAGTCAGAACGTTTATAGATTTTTGACTGAAATAATAGGCATTGTCAGCTCTGATTGGTTCAAACATTGTCGATTTCAGAATGGTTGAAAACGTATGTAGTTTTTAAACTTAAATATTGAGCATTGTCAGCTCTGATTGTTATAAACTTTGTCGATCAATTCGAACTTAATCGATCCCAGATTGGTTTAAAATCGTTCATGTAGTTTTTGGACTGGAATATGAGGCAATGTCAGCTCTGATTGGTTCAAACATTGTCGATCTCAGATTGGTTCAAAAAAACGTTTGTAGTCTTTGGGCTGAAATATTAGGCATTGTTAGCTCTGATTGGTTCAAACATTGTCGATTCAGAATGGTTGAAAACGTATGTAGTTTTCGAATTAAAATGTTGAGCATTGTCATCTCTGATTGGTTCAAACTTTGTTGATCTCACATTGGTTCAGAACGTTTGTAGCTTTCGGACTAAAATAATAAGCATTGTCACCTCTATTGGTTCAAACATGTTCGATCTCAGATTGATTCCATACGTTTGTAGTTTTTGTACTGAAATATTGATGATTATCAGCTCTGATTGTTTCGATCATTGTAGATCTCAGAATTGATTCCAAACGTTTGTATTCTTGGACTAAGATATTAAGCATTTTCAGCCCAGATTGGTTCAAACATTGTCGATCTCAGATTGGTTCAAAACGTTTGTATTTTTCAGACTGAAATATAAGGCAATGTCGGCTCTGATTGGTTCACACATCGTCGATCTCAAACTGGTACAAAACGTTTGTAGTTTCTAGCCTGAAACATTAATCATCGTCAGCTGTGATTGTTCTAAACATTATCGATCTCGGATTGGTTCAGAACGTTTGTAGTTATTGGACTGAAATATTAGGCATGGTCAGCTCAGATTGGTTCAATCATTGTCGATTTCAGATTGGTTGGATATGTTTGTAGTTTGTAAACTGGAATAACAAGCATTGTTAGCTCTGATTGGTTCGAACGTTGTCGATTCCAGATTTTTTCCGAACGTTTGTAGTTTTTGGACTAAAATATTAGGTATTGTCAGCTCTGAGTGGTTCGAACATTTTCGATCTCAGATTGGTTCAAAACTTTTGTAGTATTTTGGCTAAAATATCAAGCATTGTCAACTCTGATTGGTTCAAACTTTGTCGATCTCAGATTGGTTAGAAACGTTTGTTGTTTTTGAGCTAAAATATTAGGCATTGTCAGCTCTGATTGGTTCAAACATTGTCGATCTCAGATTGGGTCAGGACGTTTGTAGTTTTTAAACCGAAATATTAGGCATTGTCAGCTCTGATTGGTTCAAGCATTGTCGATCTCAGATTGGTACAAAATGTTTGTAGTTTTTGTGCTGAAATATCAAGCATTGTCACATCTGGTTGCTCCAATCGTTGTCGATCTCAGATTGGTTCAAAACGTTTGTAGTCGTTGGGCTGAACTAATAAGCATTGTCAGCTCTGATTGGTTCAAACATTGTCGATTTTAGAATGGTTGAAAACGTATGTAGTTTTGGAACTTAAATGTTGAGCATTGTCATCTCTGATTGGTTCAAACATTGTCGATCTCAGATTGGTTCGAACCTCTTGTTGTTTTTGGACTGAAATAATTAGCATTGTCAGTTGTGATTAGTTCAAAAATCATCGATCTCATATTTGTTCGAAGCGTTTGTCGTTTTTGGTCTAAAATATTGCGCAATGTCAGCTTTGATTTCTCAGATTGCTTGTTTGCAGTCTTCAAACTGAAATATCAAGCAATGTCAGCAATGATTGGTTCAAACATTTTCGATCTCAGATTGGTTCGAAACGTTTGTAATTTTTGAACTGAAATTTTAGGCAATGTCAGCTTTGATTGGTTCAACATTGTCGATCTCAGATTGGTTGGAAACGTTTGTAATTTTTGAACTGAAATATTAGTCATTGTCAGCTCCCAATGGTTCTGACATTGTCGATCTCAGATTATTTTTAACCATTGTACTTTTTGGACTGAATATCGAGCATTGTCAGCTGCGATTAGTTCAAACATTGTCGATCTCAGATTGGTTCAGAACCTTTGTAGTTTTTAGACTGAAATATTAGGCAATGTCAGCTCTGATTGGTTCAATCATTGTCGATCTCGAACTGGTTCAAAACGTTTGTAGTTTCTAGACTGAAATATTAATCTTTGTCAGCTGTGATTGTTCCAAACATTATCGATCTCAGATTGGTTCAGAACGTTTGTAGTTTTTGGACTGAAATAATAGGCATGGTCAGCTCTGATTGGTACAAACGTTGTTGATTTTAGATTGGTTAAATATGTTTGTAGTTTGTGGACTGAAATAAAAAGCATTGTCAGCTTTGATTGGTTCAAACGTTGTAGATTCCAGATTTGTTCAAAACGTTTATAGTTTTTGGACGGAAATATTAGGCATCGTCAGCTCTGATTGGTTCAAGCATTTCCGATGTCAGATTGGTCCAAAACGTTTGTATTATTTGGGCTAAAATATAAAGTATTATCAACTCTGATTGGTTCAAACGTTGTACATCTCACATTGGTTGAAAACGTTTGATGTTTTTTGGCTGAAATATTAAGCATTGTCAGCTCTGATTGGTTCGAACATTGTCGATCTCAGATTGGGTCAGAACGTTCGTAGATTTTATACTGAAATATTGAGCATTGTCAGCTCTGATTGGTTCGAGCATTGTCGATGTCAGATTGGTTCAAAACGATCTTGGTTTTTGGACAGAAATATTAAGTATTGTCAGCTCTGAGTTTCTTGGATATTTTCGATTTTAATTGGTCAAACGTTTGTCATCTTGACTAAGTTCTTATGCATATTTAGCTCTGATTTGGTTCCAACATTGTCGATCTAAGATTTATTCAAACCGTGTTTAGGTTCTAGACTGGAAAAATAACATGTCAGCTGTAGGGTTCCCCAACATTATCTATCTCAGATGGTTCCCCCATGAACTTTTGTAGTTTTGGGCTGAAATTCATGCAGTGGTCATCTCTGAATGTTCGAACGTTTGGTCGATCTCAGTTGGTTCAAAACTTTGATATTTTTGGGCCTGAATATTGAGCATTGTCAGCAATATTGTGTTTCAACGTTATCGATCTGAGATTGGTTTGAAACGTTTGTTGTCTTTGGGCTGAAATAATAAGCATTGTCAGCTCTGATTGGTTCAATCATTGACGATCTCAGATTGGTTGGAAATGTTTGTACTTTTCGGACTGAAATATAAGGAATTGTCAGCTCTGATTAGATCAAACATTGTCGATCTCAAATTGGTTCGAAACGTTCGTAGTATTCGGGCTGAAATATCAAGCATTGTCACGTCTGATTGGTTCAAACGTTGTCGATTTCAGATTGGTTTAAAACGTTTGTTGTTTTTGGGCTGTAATATTGAGCATTGTCAGCTCTGGTTGGTTCAAACATTGTCGATCTCAGATTGGGTCAGAACGTTTGTAGTTTTTGGACTAAAATATTGATGATTGTCAGCTCTGATTGTTTCGAGCATTGTCGATGTCAGATTGGTTCAAAACGATTTTGGTTTTTGGACAGAAATATTAAGTATTGTCAGCTCTGATTTCTTGGAAATTTTCGATTTTAGATTGGTTCCAAACGTTTGTATCTTTGGACTAAGTTATTAAGCATATTTAGCTCTGATTGGTTCAAACATTGTCGATCTCAGATTTATTCAAAACGTTTGTAGTTTCTAGACTGGAATAATAATCATTGTCAGCTGTGATTGTTCCAAACATTATCTATCTCAGATTGGTTCAGAACGTTTGTATTGTTTGGGCTGAAATATCAGGCATTGTCATCTCTGAATAGTTCGAACGTTGTCGATCTCAGATTGGTTCAAAACGTTTGATATTTTTGGGCTGAAATATTGAGCATTGTCAGCAAATATTGGTTCAAACATTATCGATCTCAGATTGGTTCAAAACGTCTGTAGTTTTTTGACTGAAATATTGAGCATTGTCAGCTCTGATTGGTTCAAACATTGTCGACCTCAGATTGGTTCAAAACGTTTTGTAGTTTTTATCATGAAATATTAAGTATAGACAGCTCTGGTTTGTTTGAACATTGTCGATCCCAGATTGGTTCGAAACGTTTGTAATATTGGACTAAGATATCAAGCATTTGCAGCTGTGATTGGTTCAAACATTGTCAATCTCAAATTAATTCTAAACATTTGTAGTTTTTAGGCTGAAATATCAAGCATTATCACCTCTGATCGGTTCAAACGTTATCGATCTGAGATTGGTTTGAAACGTTTGTTGTCTTTGGGCTGAAAAAATAAGCATTGTCAGCTCTGATTGGTTCAATCATTGTCGATTTCAGAATGGTTGAAAACGTATGTAGTTTTTGAACTTAAATGTTGAGCATTGTCAGATCTGATTGGTTCAAAATTTATCGATCTCATATTGGTTCAAACATTTTGATGTTTTTGGACTGAAATATTAGGCATTGTCAGTCCTGGTTTAAAAAATTATCGATCCCATATTGATTTAAAACGTTTCTACTTTTTGGACTGAAATATTAGGCACTGTCAGCTCTGATTGTTTCAAACATTGTCGATCTCATATTGCTTGTTATTGTTTGTAGTCTTTGAACTGAAATATTAGGCAATGTCAGCTTTAATTGGTTCAAACATTGTCAAACTAAGATTGGTTTCAATCGTTTGTAGTTTCTGGAGTGAAATATTGAGCATTGTCAGCAAATATTGGTTCAAACATTTTCAATTTTAGAATGGTTTAGAAAGTTTGTAGTTATTGGACTGAAATATTGAGCATTGACAGCTCTGATTGGTTCAAATATTGTCGATCTCAGATTGGTTAGAAACGTTTGTACTTTTTGGTCTCAAATATTGAGCTTTGTCAGCTCCGATTACTTCAGACATAGTCCATCTAAGTTTGGGTTAAAACGTTTGTAGCTTGTAGACTAACATAATAAGCATTGTCAGCTCTATTTGGTTCAAACATTATCGATCTCAGTTCGGTTCAAAACGTCTGTAGTTTTTGACTGAAATATTGAGCATTGTCAGCTCTGATTGGTTCAAACATTGTCGACCTCAGATTGGTTCAAAACGTTTTGTAGTTTTTATCATGAAATATTAAGTATAGACAGCTCTGGTTTGTTTGAACATTGTCGATTTCAGATTGGTTCAAAACGTTTGTAATATTGGACTAAGATATCAAGCATTTGCAGCTGTGATTGGTTCAAACATTGTCGATCTCAAATTAGTTCTAAACGTTTGTAGTTTTCGGACTGAAATATTGAGCCTTGTCAGCTGTGATTGGTTCAAACATTATCGATCTCAGATTGGTTTAAAACGTTTGTAGTTCTTGGACTATAATATTAGGTATTGTCAGCTCTGAGTATTTCAGACAGTGTCGATCTCAAATTGGTTCAAAACGTTTGTAGTTGTTGGACTGAAATGTTATACATTGTCAGCTCTTAATGTTCCAAACATTGTCGATCTCAGATTAGTTGAAATTGTTTGTAGATTTTAAACTGAAATATAAAGCAATGTCAGCTTTGACAGGTTCAAACATTGTCGATCTCTGATAGGTTTGAAACGTTCGTAGTTTCTGGATTAAAATATTGAGCATTGTCAGCTATGATTGGTTCAAAATTATTCGATCTCAGATTGGTCTTAAACGAATGTAGTATTTGGACTGAAATATCAAGGATTGGCAGCACTGAATGATTCAAACATTGTCGATCTTAGATTGGTTCAGAACGATGGTAGCCTGTGGATAAAAATAAAAAGCATTATCAACTCCATTTGGTTCGAACATCGTCGCTCTCAGATTGGTTCAAAACGTTTGTAGTTTTTGGAATGAAATATTAGGTATTGTCAGCTCTGATTTGTTTAAACATTGTCGATCTCAGATTGGTTACAAACGTGTGTGTTTTTGGACTAAGATATTAAGCATATTTAGCTCTGATTGGTTCAAACATTGTCGATCTCAGATTGGTTCCAAACGTTTGTAGTTTTTGGCCTGAAATATTAGGCAATGTCAGCTCTGATTGGTTCAAACATTGTCGATTTCGGATTGCTTGGAAATGTTTGTTGTTTTTGGACTAAGAAAATAAGGATTGTCAGCTTCGATTGGTTCAAACATTTTCGACCTCAAATTGGTTCAAACCGTTTGTAGTTTTTGTGTGAAACATTGAGCATTGTCAGCTCTGATTGGTTCATACATTATCGATCACAGATTTGTTCAGAACCTTTGTAGTTTTCGAACTGAAATATTAGGCCTTGTCAGCTCTGATTGGTTCAAACATTGTCGATCTCAGATTGATTCGAAACGTTTGTAATTTCTTGGGTTGAAATATTAGGCATTGTCATCTTTGAGTGGTTCAAACGTTGTCCATATCAGATTGGTTCAGGAGGTTTGTAGTTTGTAGACTAAAATATTGAGCATTGTCAACTTTGATTGTTTCAAATATTGTCGATCTCAGAATGTTTGAAAACGTATGTAGTTTTTGAATTTAAATGCTAAGCATTGTCACCTCTGATTGTTCTAACGGTTTCGATCTCAGATTGGTTCAAAACGTTTGTAGTATTTAGATTGAAATATTAAGCATTGTCAGCTCTGATTGGTTCAACCATTGTCGACCATAGATTGGTTCAAATCGTTTGTAGTTTTTGGACTAAACTATTAAGGATTGTCAGATCTGATTGGTTCAAACATTATCGATTTCACATTGGTTCAAAACGTTCGTAGTATTCGGGCTGAAATATCAAGCATTGTCACGTCTGATTATTTCAAACGTTGTCGATCTCAGATTGGTTCAAAACGTTTGTTGTTTTTGGGCTGAAATATTGAGCATTGTCAGCTCTGATTGGTTCAAACATTGTCGATCTCAGATTGGGTCAGAACGTTTGTAGTTTTTGGACTAAAATATTGATGATTGTCAGCTCTGATTGGTTCAAACAGTGTCGACCTCAGATTGGTTCAGAACGTTTTGTAGTTTTCATCATGAAATATTAAGTATAGACAGCTCTGGTTTGTTTGAACATTGTCGATCCCAGATTGGTTCAAAACGTTTGTAATATTGGACTAAGATATCAAGCATTTGCAGCTGTGATTGGTTCAAACATTGTCAATCTCAAATTAGTTCTAAACATTTGTAGTTTCTAGGCTGAAATATCAAGCATTATCACCTCTGATTGGTTCAAACGTTATCGATCTCAGATTGATTTAAAACGTTTGTTGTCTTTGGGCTAAAATAATAAGCATTGTCTGCTCTGATTGGTTCAATCATTGTCGATTTCAGAATGGTTGAAAACGTATGTAGTTTTTGAACTTAAATGTTGAGCATTGTCAGATCTGATTGGTTCAAACTTTATCGATCTCATATTGGTTCGAACATTTTGTTGTTTTTGGACTGAAATATTAGGCATTGTCAGTCCTGGTTCAAACATTATCGATCCCATATTGATTAAAAACGTTTCTGCTTTTTGACTGAATGATTAGGCACTGTCAGCTCTGATTGTTTCAAACATTGTCGATCTCATATTGCTTGTTATTGTTTGTAGTCTTTGAACTGAAATATTAGGCAATGTCAGCTTTGATTGGTTCAAACATTGTCGAACTCAGATTGGTTCCAATCGTTTGTAGTTTCTGGAATGAAATATTGAGCATTGGCAGCAAATATTGGTTCAAACATTTTCAATTTTAGAATGGTTCAAAACGTTTGTAGTTATTGGACTGAAATATTAAGCATTGACAGCTCTGATTGGTTCAAACATTGTCGATCTCAGATTGGTTAAAAACGTTTGTACTTTTTGGTCTTGAATATTGAGCTTTGTCAGTTCTGATTACTTCAGACATTGTCCATCTAAGATTGGGTTAAAACGTTTGTAGCTTGTGGACTAACATAATGAGCATTGTCAGCTCTATTTGGTTCAAACATTATCGATCTCAGTTCGTTTCAAAACGTCTGTAGTTTTCATCATGAATTATTAAGTATAGACAGCTCTGGTTTGTTTGAACATTGTCGATTTCAGGTTGGTTCAAAACGTTTGTAATATTGGACTAAGAAATCAAGCATTTGCAGCTGTGATTGGTTCGAACATTGTCGACCTCAGATTGGTTCAAAACGTTTTGTAGTTTTTATCATGAAATATTAAGTATAGACAGCTCTGGTTTGTTTGAACATTGTCGATTTCAGATTGGTTCAAAACGTTTGTAATATTGGACTAAGAAATCAAGCATTTGCAGCTGTGATTGGTTCAGAGATTGTCAATCTCAAATTAGTTCTAAACGTTTGTAGTTTTTCGACTGAAATATTGAGCCTTGTCAGCTGTGATTGGTTCAAACATTATCGATCCCAGATTGGTTTAAAACGTTTGTAGTTCTTGGACTGAAATAGTAGATAATGTCAGCTCTGAGTATTTCAGACATTGTCGATCTCAAATTGGTTCAAAACTTTTGTAGTTGTTGGACTGAAATGTTATACATTGTCAGCTCTTAATGTTCCAAACATTGTCGATCTCAGATTGGTTGAAATTGTTTGTAGATTTTAAACTGAAATATAAAGCAATGTCAGCTTTGACAGGTTCAAACATTGTCGATCTCTGATAGGTTTGAAACGTTCGTAGTTTCCAGATTAAAATATTGAGCATTGTCAGCTATGATTGGTTCAACATTATTCGATATCAGATTGGTCTAAAACGAATGTAGTTTTCGGACTGAAATATCAAGCATTGGCAGCACTGAATGGTTTAAACATTGTCGATCTTAGATTGGTTCAGAACGATGGTAGCCTGTGGATAAAAATAAAAAGCATTATCAACTCCATTTGGTTCGAACATCGTCGCTCTCAGATTGGTTCAAAACGTTTGTAGTTTTTGGAATGAAATATTAGGTATTGTCAGCTCTGATTTGTTTAAACATTGTCGATCTCAGATTGGTTACAAACGTGTGTGTTTTTGGACTAAGATATTTAGCATATTTAGCTCTGATTGGTTCAAACATTGTCGATCTCAGATTGGTTCCAAACGTTTGTAGTTTTTGGCCTGAAATATTAGGCAATGTCAGCTCTGATTGGTTCAAACATTGTCGATTTCGGATTGCTTGGAAATGTTTGTAGTTTGTGGACTAAGAAAATAAGGATTGTCAGCTCTGACTGGTTCAAACATTGTCGACCTCAAATTGGTTCAAACCGTTTGTAGTTTTTGTGTGAATCATTGAGCATTGTCAGCTCTGATTGGTTCATACATTATCGATCTCAGATTGGTTCAGAACCTTTGTAGTTTTCGAACTGAAATATTAGGCCTTGTCAGCTCTGAATGGTTCAAACTTTGTCGATCTCAGAGTGGTTCAAAAGTTTTGTAGTTTCTGGACTAGAATAATAAGCAGTATCAGCTCTGATTGGTTCAAACATTGTCGATCTCACATTGGTTCAAAACGTTTGTGGTTTCTAGACTGAAATATTGAACATTGTCAGCTGTGATTTTTTCGAACATTGTCGATTTCAAATTGGTTCAAAACGTCTGTAGTTGTTAGGCTAAACTAATAAGCAGTGTCACCTCTGATTGGTTCGAACGTTGTCGATCTCAGATTGATTCAAAACGTTTGTAGCTTTTGCACTGAAATATTAGGCATTGTCAGCTCTGATTAGTTCAAACATTATAGATTTCAGATTTGTTCAAAATCATTGTAGTTTTCGAACTGAAATATTAGGCCTTGTCAGCTCTGATTGGTTCAAACATTGTCGATCTTAGATTGATTCGAAACGTTTGTAATTTCTTGGGTTGAAATATTAGGTATTGTCACCTTTCAGTGGTTCAAACGTTGTCCTTCTCAGATTGGTTCAGAAGGTTTGTAGTTTGTAGACTAAAATATTAAGCATTGTCAACTTTGATTGTTTCAAATATTGTCGATCTCAGAATGTTTGAAAACGTATGTAGATTTTGAATTTAAATGCTAAGCATTGTCACCTCTGATTGTTCTAACGGTTTCGATCTCAGATTGGTTGAAAACGTTTGTAGTAGGTAGACTGAAATATTAAGCATTATCAGCTTTGATTGGTTCAATCATTGTCGACCATAGATTGGTTCAAATCGTTTGTAGTTTCTGGACTGAAATATTAAGGATTGTCAGATCTGATTGGTTCAAACATTATCGATCTCAGAGTGGTTCAAAACGTTCGTAGTATTCGGGCTGAAATATCAAGCATCGTCACGTCTGATTGGTTCAAACGTTGTCGATCTCAGATTGGTTCAAAACGTTTGTTGTTTTTGGGCTGAAATATTGAGCATTGTCAGCTCTGATTGGTTCAAACATTGTCGATCTCAGATTGGGTCAGAACGTTTGTAGTTTTTGGACTAAAATATTGATGATTGTCAGCTCTGATTGGTTCAAACAGTGTCGACCTCAGATTGGTTCAGAACGTTTTGTAGTTTTTATCATGAAATATTAAGTATAGACAGCTCTGGTTTGTTTGAACATTGTCGATTTTAGATTGGTTCAAAACGTTTGTAATATTGGACTAAGATATCAAGCATTTGCAGCTGTGATTGGTTCGAACATTGTCAATCTCAAATTAGTTCTAAACATTTGTAGTTTTTAGGCTGAAATATCAAGCATTATCACCTCTGATTGGTTCAAACGTTATCGATCTCAGATTGATTTAAAACGTTTGTTGTCTTTGGGCTAAAATAATAAGCATTGTCAGCTCTGATTGGTTCAATCATTGTCGATTTCAGAATGGTTGAAAACGTATGTAGTTTTTGAACTTAAATGTTGAGCATCGTCAGATCTGATTGGTTCAAACTTTATCGATCTCATATTGGTTCGAACATTTTGTTGTTTTTGGACTGAAATATTAGGCATTGTCAGTCCTGGATCAAACATTATCGATCCCATATTGATTAAAAACGTTTCTACTTTTTGACTGAATGATTAGGCACTGTCAGCTCTGATTGTTTTCAAACATCGTCGATCTCATATTGCTTGTTATTGTTTGTAGTCTTTGAACTGAAATATTAGGCAATGCCAGCTTTGATTGGTTCAAACATTGTCGAATTCAGATTGGTTTCAATCGTTTGTAGTTTCTGGAATGAAATATTGAGCATTGGCAGCAAATATTGGTTCGAACATTTTCAATTTTAGAATGGTTTAAAACGTTTGTAGTTATTGGACTGAAATATTAAGCATTGACAGCTCTGATTGGTTCAAACAATGTCAATCTCAGATTTGTTAAAAACGTTTGTACTTTTTGGTCTTAAATATTGAGCTATGTCAGCTCCGATTACTTCAGACAATGTCCATCTAAGATTGGGTTAAAACGTTTGTAGCTTGTGGACTAACATAATAAGCATTGTCAGCTTTATTTGGTTCAAACATTATCGATCTCAGTTCGGTTCAAAACGTCTGTAGTTTTTTGACTGAAATATTGAGCATTGTCAGCTCTGATTGGTTCAAACATTGTCGACCTTAGATTG